>WBMV01004342.1:209288-252707 GCA_013396655.1 Campylorhamphus procurvoides | reverse complement strand
AAGGGGAAAGGGATGGGAAAAGGGGATGGAGAGAGGGGATGGGAAGGGGATGGAGAGGGGATAGGAAAGGGATAGGGAAAAGGGGACGGAGAGAGGGGATGGAATGGGGATGGGAAAGGGATGGAGAGGGAATGGTAAAGGGATGGGGAAAGGGGAAAGGGATGGGAAAGGGGATGGAGAGAGGGGATGGGAAAGGGATGGAGAGGGGATGGAATGGGGATGGAGAGGGATGGGAAAGGGATGGAGAGGGGATGGAATGGGGATGGGAAAGGGATGGAGAGGGGATGGAATGGGGATGGAGAGGGAATGGAATGGGGATGGGAAAGGGATGGAGAGGGAATCGTAAAGGGATGGGGAAAGGGAAAAGGGATGGGAAAGGGGATGGAGAGAGGGGATGGGAGAGGCTCAACTTCATGCCATTTCCTCAAGTCCTGTCTCTGGTCATGAGATCATAGTGATAATTTTTCTTCTCTCATTATTGACCCAGGCAAATCAGACCCACTGGAAGGTTTTCTGGTGTAACCAGGACCTGTTGAAAGGTTTTCTTTGGGAGAAAGTCAAGGAGACCCTCAGAAGGTTAATGGAGAGAAAAACACTAACCCTCAGTAGATTAATGACCAATTCAGAAGGAATGACCTCCCAGGCTGAGTCAAAGGGGCAGTGTGAACTCCTGATGAAAATAAACAGCCATAATGCTGACCTTTCTCCTCCTGGCATGGCCTGGGCTCAGAACAGTTGGCATGACCCACAAGCAGTGGCAGATTGAGTTATAATTCTTGTCAAGAATATAACTCCATATATATATATATATATATATTCACACCCCAGTCATTCAGTGTCATTTCACTCTAATTGCCCCAAGAACCTCAGTTACTCCTCAGTCAGGGGCAGGTCGTAACATTAAACTGGAGAACTGAAGGAGCAGGAGATGTCCTGGTGGGTTCTGCCACCATCAGATGGTGAGGGGAAATCAGATATCGATGGGCTGGTGTGGCACTTTGGGGGCTGTGGCCTCTGACAGGCTCTGCTGCCCACATCTCACATCCAACCTCACACAGGGATAAGGGGAAGTGCCACTGGGAGCTTATCCCAGGGGCAGGAAAGCTTGGGAATGTCTCAGCTGAGGAGGCCAGTGTTCCTTGGGGGGGTTTTGTTCAGGGTCTCTTTGTCCTTCTTTGGTTGGTGGTGCTCAGTGACAGGACAAGGAGCAATGGCCATAAACTGACACACAAGAAATTCCACCTCAGCATGAAGGTGGCAGAGCACCAGAACAGCTGCCCAGCGAGGTCGTGGAGTCTCTCCTTCTGGAGACATTCCAAACCCACCTGGGCATGTTCCTGTGTTACCTGTTGTAGGTGACCCTGCCTTGACAGGGGTGTTAAGCTGGATGATCTCCAGAGGTCCTCCCTTCAACACTAACAGTTCTGTGATTCTGCGAACCTGAAATGCTGGGCACTTCACAGACTCATTTCCAGCTGCCAGCATGTTGGAGAACAAGGACAGAAGCAGGAAACAGAGGTTAATTGTGCTTCAAATGGTGTAAAATGGTGGGTGAGGTAATGCAGGTGTGACACTCACAAAGGCTTTATGGAGCTAAACACTTCTCACCTATAGTTACCAAAATATCCTGTCACACGAGACGGCTCCGTGATGACTGGTGGCATCTATGGCTGGACACAATGCAGGTATCTAAAAATACCCTATCAAAAGGAGCTGCAAAGTGGGGAAGAGTAGAAAGTGCCTGGGATGGATGTCAAAACACATTCTGAATCGTGCCTGAAGGTCAATTACCTTGGCACTGGTGGGCTATCTATCTCCCACGATATGTACCTTTGCTTTCTAATATCAAGAGGTGGTTGTTGTAGATGTGTCTTAACTCCTTTTTGAATTTCAATAAATTTTCTGCCATGTCTGCTTCCTGAGTCATGGCTCACTTTTAGAATTTGTGCCAAAACATTTCATGCCACCCATTTTGAGATTGCCACGGTGAAGCTCCTGTTTCTTGTACAGTAAGACAGGACAGCAGGTGTTTCTGTGCTTCGTGACATTAGTCCCTTCTTTGCTACTCTGGTTGGTTTTATCCCTTCTTTTACCCCCCTCCAAGGAGAAACAATCCAAGTGTAACAAAACATTGGGTTTTATAGAAGTCTTTTACCCCAAAGGTGCCCCCCAGACAGACTGATCCACATCCCTTTTTTTAATGTAAGGATATACTGTACATTATGCCAGAAGTTTCATAGAGGTATTCTAATACTTGGTGTTAATCAGTATGTTATTTATGCCTCCTGTGTTTTCTGACCATAGCTTCACAAGGATTGGAGACAGCACACAGATATTTACATAAATGCCCAGTTTCTGCTTCCCTGTTGATGTAAATGAACTGAAGCTTGTCAGATTTGGAAGCAGCACTCGTGTGCGCTGTTTTCCATTTGCAATATTGAACCTAATTCACCATTACACGCTCCGTTCTGTTTCGTTAGCACTTCCTCATCATCACAGTCCCCTCTTGTCTTGCTTCGCTGAAATAATTATGACAGCTGCAAATGTTGCCATCTCACAATACAGCCCTCTTTCTAGATCAGTGGTAAATACAGCAGCAATATGAGACTTTCCATGGAGCTCTGAACAGGCTGTCATCAGCCTTCCACCAGCGCAGAAACTCGCAGTTCAATTCTGCCCTTTGTTTTCCAGCTCCAGTTTTTCAGCCATGATAGGACTTTTCTTTTTGCCCAGAGATTACTGAGCTGCTTGAGTTGTCTCTGGCTTAGGAATTGTAAGGAAAGATCTTTTGAAACACTGTAAAATGTTAACTAGCCCACCAAAATCCCTTTGGTTTTTTTGGGTGGGTTTCTTCAAAGAATTGCTGTTAAGTGGATCAGCTAGAAATTATTTTGCTTTGCACAAAAGCCTTGTTAGGCCTAATTTCATATCCAAACATTCTCTTCTGTAGGAATGGGTTTTATGTTGACTTTTAGTGACCATTTCAACCAAAGAAAATGCAATCCACTTATTCCAGACACTGAGGGTATTTGTTTGGCCTCCTGTTGAGCATATCAACAGTGAGTCAACATGTCATGGTGGGTTTTTAAGTGAGTGCAGGTGATCACACCATCACTCCAGTCCCTCAGGATGCACCATCAGCTCACTGTCCTCACCCATCACTCTGCTGGGGGAACCCAGAGCCAGAGGAGAGGCCAGAGCAACCCTTCAGTGAGAATAAAGCTCTCCTGACTGCACAAAAGCATCTCCTCATCTCAGCAGAGCACCTCCTCATCTCTATTTCCTGGCTGTCCTCAGGAAACAGGGGCAGGATTCTCCTTGGGACTCATTTCCCTGTGTGTCTTCAGCCCGCCCTGTAGGACCAACACTCTTAGTTACACATGAATTTAGTGTGTGTGCTACGGCTGCCAGCCTGACACATTTGCAGTCACTTCTCTGCAATTTAATATCTCCCCTTTGTAGTGATGGTAACTGTTTGCTGTTCTTTGTTTAGAATTTCTCCCGGTTCAGTTTTTCCAATGCGTAGTTTCTTTGTGACTGCTTTGGAATTAATTTTCCCTGCTTGGAAATCAGCAGTGTGTTATTTATTGTTGTGCCTATTGAGCTGAATTACTGGCCCTAGTAAGAGAAGAAAAATACTAAGAAGTAGGTGATCATATTTCAATGTTATGAAGGACAGATCTGTTCAAACTACCTGGAGGATTTTTTTGCTGAGCCCTTTGCTGTTGGGACTATTTTTTCCCTTGCTAATTGAAGTGCTTATATAAAAGATAGACGTGATGAACAGACAAAAGGAAGACTTGCCAAAATGAATCATATGTGAATTACAGACCATCATCAGCTACTAACTTGGCTGAATCAAATGGTAATCCAGGTGCAATTTACAGGATTGCTATATGGCTGCTCACACATAACACGGTGCCTCTGCTTTTATAAAGCTGAGCAATCTCCTCATAGAAATAATTTTGTTGATGAGTCAGCTATACCTGTGCTATCTTAGAGCAGGAACAATTAGAAATCTCACTTGTTTGCCAGTGCTTCAGTTGTGGTATTTATATGTATATAACAATATGTAGGGGGAGATATAAATATCACTCTATTTAGTTTTGGTACTTGAACACCAGCATGCATACACAATGGGAGCAGGCTTGTTCCCTGTATTCAGTTCTTACCATTCTGGTCTGTACATGAACACTGTGATCTACAGGCACACCAAGTTTTATAGAACTATGATTCACTCTTTGTACAAAATCTTACCAAATTTAATCTCTACAGTCCATTAAAAACAAATTTAAAAAAACCTTTGCATTCTGTTAATGAGTTTAGAGAGTTTATTCATGGTTAACTTCATGCTTTTCTTCCAAAGTTACTATTTATAGCTCTTTACCATATCCTCTTTATACACTGAAGAACAATTACTTTTGATCATTTTCTGGTGCATTAAGTTGAATTTTTTTTTTACTTAATATTAAAAGGCAGTTTAAGGAGAACTGAAAATCTGTTCATTGGGATAGATCATAAACAGAAGATTTCTTAGTCTCTGCTGCCTGGGCTACTGCACAAGCACCGTATTCTAACTAAAATGTCAAAATGTGCACAGAAATAAAATGCCCTCCAAGCTGAATAGAATGTGTTTTATTCACAACACCAATTTATGTGGGGGCAGGATAAAAAATATGATGAGACACATTGGTTTATTCCCTTTGTGAAAACAGAATATCAAACCAGAGCACTGTTAGAGAAGTGATTCTCAGCTAGTGGGTCAAGATCCATTTCTGAGTCATTGTGGGTTTCTGCTGAGGGTGGAAGCAAGTTGGCATGATTTAATGCTGAAATACAAGAAAAACTATTGAAGAGTGACTAGAAAAACCCAGGGTGGCCAGACTTTCTACAGGAAAAGAGTTTGTTTGGCCTGATCAGCCAAAAAAATCCTGTTGTGGTATGTAACTAAGTGAAGTGAGGCTGAAGGAGAGGGAAAGATGAAATGAAAGAAGAGCTCACCATGCAGCCTTCTTGGACTAATGGATGGAAACACTTTGTGCTGCCTTTTCTCCTGCCCTGGCTGGGCACATCAGCAGCCTGACTGACTCCTGCACGTGGCTGGAGGAGCTCCAGCACCCTTTCAGCTCCCAGGGGGCAGGTGGGTCACAAAGCTGGCGAGTTTGGAAACTGCTCTGTGACCAGGCACCACAAGGCATCCTCTAGCTGAGGTTTAGGATGGAAATTTAAAGTTGCATGAGGCTTTCAGGAAGCGTTTTAAAGCTGCCCTGGCAGAGCAGGCAGTGTTTTGTTTCCAGTCCGTGCATTGGTAGGGTGCCCATTACCATAGATGAGCAAGCTCAGAGAGTGCAGCCTTTCAGAAACACATGGGATGTGTCAAGCTGACCCACTTCTGGAAAGCCAGGCTGGGCCTTTGTGAAATGTCCTGGACTCGTTAGATGTAAGGATGTCAGGAATGTTTAAGTCTCCACCGACTGGATAATTATTGTTATGGTGTTTATGGAGGTGGGAGGGCCCTAAGGGAAAAGAGGCCAAAAAGAAGAATCAGGAAGTGAGATGAGTAAGGCTGCAGGAATTGCACACAGATAGAGTTTGGTCGTGCCTTTTTCCTTAGCTCCCTTGGCTCCTCAGGTGCTTACAGAGGAGAAACTATTTTTTGCCTCCCTGCATCTGTCACACATCCAAATTCAAGTGTTCCACGTGGTAATCCTGGTGGCAAAAGTAGATTTGAAACAGACTTTGGTGGTGTGAAATTGTCAGGTGAAAACACAAAGTTCTAATAATCTTCAGTTATTGCAGCTGCTCCCAGTCCTACCACCAGTCTGTAGTTTGCCTCTTTCACATCTGTCCCAGGGAAGCAAGATAACATTGAATCCTGAATGTCTGCTGAGATCCTGAAAATCTGCTGCCCCTGTTAGATTGTAGTATTTTATTGTGCATGACTGGTGTTATAATTTATGGAATACATTAAATATACAAGAAGCCTGTGGGATGTACAGACAGTTGCCTCCTTTTATTTTAAGAGTGTAAAAACCTGCAGCCACAGAGCACGTTACCTGACAAAATGCAGAATATTTTCCTGACTTTGTTCAGTCATAGTAACCTCAGAGAATACTTGCATGACAGAGCAATTAAAGCATTTCAAACAAGGTCATGATTCTGCAGGTGATTGTTTTTGAGATTAACTTGCCATTACGTATGCTGTCATGATTGCAATGTATATGCTCAGAAGCTTGGAGGAAGAGTAGCTTCCTGTTCTAGTACACATTATTATTATGATGATGATCAGCAATTATTGTTGTTTGCCAAGCCACACACCTATGCTAACCTCTGTCATCAACAATATTGTTTAATCAGCTTAAAAATGACTGAGCCTTATCTACTTGACAACTTCTTTTAGCTTACCTTCTGAGCTTACCTGTGTGAGGATGCTGTGGAGCGTGGCATGAAAACCTTCAGTCCAGAAGAGCACAGTGTTGTCACTGATTTGTCACAGCTACGTGGTACTGCCCTCCTTGGAAGTGCCTCAACAATAAAGTCAGTTTTCCTTTCTAGGAATCAAAATGCTGAGAGATTCTCTGACCTCCTCTCTCCTCCAAGGCTGGACCTGCCATCCCATGAGCATTTCCTCACAGGCACTTGCTTAGACTCTTCATTGAACCTCCTGTGACTGAGACAGGTTTCTCCTGTGTTTTGACTAGTACCAACACCAGGGAATGCTTGAGTGGCTTAAAAATGCAGAGTCTGAAAATTAAATGAAACACAAGCATTTCAGTTGCTTTAAAATTCTTTCAGCAGTGCTTTGTGAAACATAAAATCGAAGTTTTGATCCAGATTTGCATTGCCACAGTAAGTGTTCAAAATTCATGAGTCAATGCCCACCCACAAATGAAGCTGGCTTAAAAGCCCATTTTCTTAAAAATAAGGCATTTAGAGAGGATGGGTAGGTGGTTGGTTGTTTGCCATCTGTTTTATGAACTTTTTGGAGTCCCTCCTTTCATATTTACGAGCTTTGACATACAGAAAAATTAAAAACTTGCCTCAAAGATACAAAAGCTGGGATTCTTACTGCAGTCTCTCGACTTTGGCAGCTGAAAAAAAATAACCAAAACCAAAACATACTGAAGGATTTGCAATGCAATAATGAAAATCAGCAACACCTAGATTGACCTGATAGCATTCTTCTCTGTGTTACAGCTTTGTGGAGAAGCAAACAATAATCTGTATATACACGTCCCCTCATATTTCATGTATTTGGTATATTTTGAGAAAGGCTGGGGAAAAGTGTGGATTGTGAATCTTTTCCATCTCTAAAAGCTCTCCATTGTATAGTCCTAACTTTTCTGTTTCTAATGGTAATTAATGTATAATAATGCTTGTTAACAGGCAAATGCTGTCTGTACTCCCAGACTGTAGTAAGTTAAGCCTCATGATAGTGAGGAATTTATTTTAAAATATAAAGTTTGCAGTAAAACTAACCATTCAGCATTGTCATTGATTTGTCACACTTGGCTAGTTGTTGGTAATTAAAGGAAGGTTTTGATAAACAAGTAGTTTACTTATTTTTAATGGTCTGTGGTGAGGAGTTCTAGGATAAACTTGCTTGTTAGAGATCCCATCGTTTTCCCAGTGAATATGTTGTGTGTTGTGTATTTTGTTAGAGAGTCCTTATTCCTTCAGTGAATATCCTACATTGTTGATGTGCCAGGCAACTTTGACTAAGCCCTGTGAATGCAAACACCTCCTTTTGTACCCTGCCTTGCAGTCAGCTGCTGGACTTGTTGAGAGCACAGTTCTGGCAGCTCACAAGTTTCCTGAAGAGCCATATTAAATTCCTATGACCAGTAGCCTTTATTCCCTGCCCTGGACCAACCCTTGTGGAAGTGCAGGCTGTAGGAGGCTGTGTCTCGTAGAGAAGGTCACTCCCTCTAACACTAACCATGAAGTTGTATTGCAGAAGCCACTCATTAGTGACAGCAATGCAAATGCAATAGGAAAATCCTGTCCTTAGGTTAATTAAGTTAGTTTTTTCTTGTTTGATGCCACAACCAGCCTGGACTTTTGACTTAGGGTCCATGCTAAAACAGAAATAATCAAGTTCATTTGAGACTCTGAAGAACATCAAAATGCATTTTTAAAAGTTGCTGACACACTGCAGAAAGCTACAAACTGGTGCACAGAGAGCCATGCTTCAGTTCTGACAGACAGAAAAGGTCCTGGGCCAGCCAGTGAGTGACACACTGTGGAAACACACCAGAAAATGTCAAGCACTGCAATTTCTCTCTGTCCAAGGCTTGCACTCATTGTGGATCAGCTGCTGGTGAGTTTTCCTGGGAATAGATCTAGCATGCCCAGTCAGAGTGCTCTGTGCCAGTACTAGAAGCATGAATCACTGCACAGATCTCACCTCAGCTCTGTCAGCAGTTAATGGAGAAAGGCAGGTTCCTGGAGACATCCTTCCATTCTAGCACATTGACCAAAAGCATATGAAGCAGTTCTGGCTTAATCAAGCATTCTGTGTTCTTGACAAAGCTCTATGTGATCACATAAATTAGGTCTACCAGGATGCAAGTGCACTCAGAAAGGATTAAAGCTGAAAAGCTTCATCCAAATTAACATGTTTCTAAATATTATGGATGCTTGATTTTGAAACCTTTATGATGTCTTACAATATTTTTACAAGCACAAGATACTTACTTTAAACTCACTGTATGGAAATTTTAATCAATGCCATTTTAAATGGCATATTTTGGGGGAGGAGAGGTGTTTGCTTTTAGCAATTTCTCTTGGTACACTTTTGGTATCTAGAGACAACATATTGTTCAAACCATGCTTTTGCTCTCCAAGTCCTCTGCCCGTATCCCCTACCTGATGCAGTTTAGCACAAGGGTCTTCACCTGGCCCCTGTAGGTCCCCCAGGAGCAGCCTGCTCAGCACAAAGCAGAAAGGGCAGCAGTGGGTATGGGTTCCTGCTTCCCTGCCTGAGCTTTGTGTCTGAGAGGGGAGGACAGGAGGGAGAATTGGCAAAAATGCTGAAGATGTAATGCAGCTGAAGTGAGAGGTGACTCAGTGACATGTCATCCTTGGCTCACAGGAAGAGGCAAGACAAAGCCTGGGCAAGAGGAAATACACTGGCAAAATGAAACATTTTGTAAGAAAAGTAGTGCCCTCTTCTCTGTTCCTGACACCTCAATTGTCCCTGCTCATCCAGGAATTACTATATGTGTTACAGGACATTAATGCTGGCCCTAATTCTGTTGACTGTGCCTCATCTCTAGAATAAGATTTGACCTTTTGAAGACTTGCTACTTCTTTGCAGCATTTTCTCTCTGCCCTCCAAACCTCAGTCTGTTTTCTGCACTGAACTTTCCTGCTCTGTATCTTTTCATCTCTTTTTATGCAGAAGTAAAAGTTCCTTGTGGGCAGAGATGCTTATTTGTCTGTTATAATTTATCCACTGTATGGGAATCATGAAGTTATATAAAGCAGTAATACTATTAATAGCAGAGAAGGCAGCAACTTCTCTTTCAAACTTTTAATACAGTTCTCTACCAGCTTAAATGGAAGCACAATCCATGATTGAAATGGCACAGTCTTATGTATATGAATATTGAATCACAGCAAAAAATACAGGCAAAGGAACCATGTCTACTCACAGAGAATATAAATGCAGCCACACAAATCGTTCAAATGTTCCTTGCTGAGGTATGTGCTTACATCTTGCTATTGGCTCAGGCAGGATTAATGTGAGCTGTAAAACAAAACCAGCAAACATTGTTGGAGCAGGAGTGCTGGAAAAGTTTAGGCCAACCCCCCAGTGTAACAAGAGCCTGACCATTCCTCATTAATGAACCCCTGGTAACAAATGTATGTGAAAGCAGCAGTTAAAAATTGGCCAGCAAGAAGTGCCGAGCGATGGTTATCTGAACTTATAATTTCTGGCTCTGGCAACCAGGGGCTCTCTGCATTTCTGAAGAAAGGAATGCTAATGATTACAAATCCAGCAAAGCCTTTTCAAAAGCTGTGCTGAAGGTGGGCATCAACACCACCCGAAAGATAACTCTTCTGCCTTTTAATATGGGTCCTAAAAGCAGGGGAAGGTGGGAAGAGGAAGAAGGGCTGTATACCACTAGAATTAGCCCTGTATTTTATCAAAACCCTGTATAGTTTCTGACCCTATACAAGAATGACCTTTTATTTTCATTTTTAACTGAGAAGAAAGGCCATGCTGTACAGGTATAGTATCTAGACTCCAATATTTAGTGCAGAACTTTAAAAGCATGGTAGGAAGTGGCCAGGTGTCTACCACTGTATTGAATTTAAAGACACTGTCAAATTAACAAGGCCAGAATTGCTATTCTATTTATTTACTTATCATTAAGTGATAGAACATTCTCTTCCACATCCTGAAGGTCATTACCACAGTGTATTTGTTTTGGCTGCTCAGTGATGTCGAACATCCAGTCCTGTGCCTCTTACAAACACGCACATGAAAGAAATTCAATAAATCACACTCCTTCAGTGCAGCCAAGAACACAGCAAAGTGTAACCAAGCTGCATGTGATTTGACTGTGGTGAAGTGTCTGCATCCTGCATACACTACAGGTGAAGAAATCTCCCAACTGGATTTCAAGGGTTGAATAAAATCCTTCTAGAGGAACTTGAGTGCCTGGGAGAAGAGATGTCCTCTTCTCTCATACCCTGTGCCTTAAATGAGTTACATTCATTGTTGTGGTGCACAATTCTGATCCACTTGCATGTTTTCCTCACACAATCATGAAGTAGTAGGGAAAACAATTTAACTAAGTGCTTTAGTTGTGAAATCAACCACTGCATGACTTGACTTTGATACTGCAAAGTGATACACTTAAAATAAACATCAAAATACTGGGCACTGCAGAGTTTTGCCTTTGTTTCCTAGGGGCCAGATGATGGACAAAGCATCAGCTCTAATACTGCAAAAACCTACAAGACTATTACAAGATCATGATTATATATGCTGTAAAGAACCTTTCCAGTAGTTGATGCTCTGTAAGAAAATGTATTTAGTACTAATTTACTATTTTAAAAGAGAAAATCATGTAAAAGGGCAAAAGAGGAAACATCTTTTAAAATGAACTGATGCATCTCTAGCCAAATTACTTGGCCACTGCACTCCCATCTCTTTAGAGGCTCATCTATCTGAGGACATGAAAGTCACTGGAAGACAGATTTAATCTGGATGCTGGGTACTTTTTTGAAAAGGCAGAGAGTCTACAGGAAACTTTCCTAAGTTGACACAATTTGTATGTGGAGTTCAGTGAACTCTCAGGCAGGACTGAGAAGTAAGTGTCACAGAGAGACTTTCAGATTTAAGGAGCTCTTCCCTACCATGTCCTGGGACTGGTGCAATTCAGGCAGCATCCCTGCCTGGCTGGGCCAAGGGGGCACATACCTACAGGCATAAGGATTGTTGCCTTTGCTCCCCCAAAGGCCGCCTTAAGAAAAAAAACCCAAAACAATGAGCAAAGTATGCACTGACTGTATGTGTTCCAAATAGGTCACAAACATCTCATTTAAAAGCTTGTCTCTATTACTGTTGTGCCTGTTTTAAACAGGCTGAGAAAAAGAAACACTCTGTGATTGTCTGTTTTTGCCAGTTCTGTTGCAGGTTAATGAGCACTTTGACAGGTGCTGCTCTTGGAGTCTCCCTTTGCTAAAAACAAAACGAAACAAAAGCAAATTCTCTACATAAGTTTGCTACATCAGTGAAGTCATTGCTGTAAACAGGGACTATAAACTATATAGCACTTCATCTGCAGAGCTCCCTGTGGTTTCAGAAAGGCTTATTACCCCACTCTTACTGCTGGGAAAACAGGGGTGAAGAGGTGCAGTGACTTGGCCAGAAGTCACCCAGCTGGCCATTGTCAAACTGTGGATAAATCCCAGGACTCATTCTCTATCCTAGGAGCTGCCTCAAAATAAATAATACAGAGGATTGCGCAATGGAGAGTACTCTTGGAAACAGTGGCAGAGCATGAGGTGAAAATACATATAACAAACTGAAATCCTGTGCAGTAATTAGATTTAGGACATGAAAATAACCATGGAAGTATGGGTGAGATTAAACATTACGTAGTAAAGGAACTTTGCTCTGGCCAGGCAAAGTTTTTATTGTTTAGAACATGTCGTATTTTCTGGATTATGTCTCTTTGTCATGTCTTTTCTTTTTTAGATGATCAAGGGTAGCAACAATGGCTACAATCCTGGAAAGATAAGTTCCTGAAACACAGATTCTGAAAGTAGAATAACTATATTTGCAGACTCTGAGTGCAACTGATGAGTTTGACCCACACGTACTAGCTAATGAGTTCTGAATCTTGTTCCATCAAGTGTTTCCGTGCTCTCACCCCCAGAGCACTCAGCTGGAAGTTACCACAGCAGCAAGCATTATGGCACACAGCCCTGTTCACCTCCAGGTGCCCTGGGGGCATCTGCAACCCTGCTGACATCCCCAGGCCCCTGTGGTTGGGAACTGCTGTGTACACATGCACTGCAGCTCTTTGCTCTGCCTACACCATCTGTGACCACCGGCCCCAGCACTAATGTTTGAGAGGCTTCCCACAGGCTTATTCTGTAGCTGAGGTATTTTGAGTACTCTCAACTTCATTCATCCCTTCAGAAGATCAGTGGAAGCAGCCAGTCCTGGAGGAGTTAGCTCCTTCAGCCCTTGCCAGTAGAAGTAATGCAGGGATGGTGATAAAGCCATTAACATCTACCTTCAGTTGTCTCTCATGTCTTTCATTTCTTCCTCATGCTTGTCACCATTCTTTTCCATAAGACTATCTTGCAAACTTCTCTGAGTTTAGGCTACTGCACACAACTGCAAATCACAGTCTCTGATATTCATCCTGTTTTTTTCTTCCAAACAGCCCTCAAGACTTTCTACTTGTCTCTTCAGGCCAGTCATACCTTTAAAATAACCTCATAATGTGGCTGAAATCCCTCAGCATGGAATGTGTTGCTTAGCTACCTCCAAGATGAAGGCCAGGCTTAAAAACTACTTTGCCCTGGGTTGCAGCTGCCTACTTTTTGGGTTCTGGATGAACAGATCATCAAGGTTTAATAACACCTAGCCAGCCCTTTGCCAGGAGTACTTGGAAACCCAGCCCAGAAGGAGGTTTTATGCCAAGAGCAGAGTCACTCCAGGCAGAGGTTACATCCCACACACACAGGTGTGAAGCTCCCAGTATTGAACAGGCTGGGATGGACTCACCAAACCACTGCACGTGCTATCCCAGGGGGTGGACCCTTCCCCACAGCAGCACCACCACGAAGCCCAAATCCCCCAGGGCTGCCCTGCCCTGTGCTGTGAGGTTCCCTGGGGGAAGAGGGCTGGTTGCTGCCCACATCTGGCCGAGGCACCATTCCTTTCCCTTGCAGGAGAGCCAGGGATGCCGCTCCAGTGCACACATTCCCTGGGATGCCAGATGAATTATGGATGAGCCAGCCAGGATTCTTCCACGGCTTCCCGATCACCAGCAGGACTGTGGTTTTCAGCTGCTGCCTGGTTCTAATGTCCTAATGNAGCCAGGATTCTTCCACGGCTTCCAAATCACCAGTGGGACTGGTTCTAATGTCCTAACACTGACACAGAAAAGGGCTCTGTTTCCTGACAGGACACGGGGAATCCCAATGTTTGTGCAGTGTCAGGCCCCTCCATGCATAACATCGTGCTGAATAGCCTAGCATGTGTTAGAAATCATTTGGTCCTTCCTGCCTGCTTTGCTCCTCTGTCCCTCCCACTAGCTGGGAGTATTGACAGAGTCAATTAGAAGAGACAGCAGCAATGCTGAAACTGATTAGAATTCCAGCCAGAGCTTTGTACAGAATGCTGAGGGCAGGCAGTTACCCAAGGACCTGGTGACTGCCCAGAGATGCTAAAAGTTGTTTTTCTTTAAAATTTTATTTCAGTCGTTACTTAGATTCAGATTAGCTGCTATTTAGCAAATGTTGATTTCTTGTGCTCTTCTTTGAGCTCACCATCATGAGAAAAATAAAAGCAGTCCACTTTTGGAAACATTTTCTGTGAGACAAAGCACAGAATCCTTCTACCCCAGCATGTGATGAGCCCTCTCAGAAAAACTGTAGCTTTGTAAATGCTCACAGTAATAAAGCAGCACTGATGTCAAACTATACAGCATTGGAGGCTAAGCATTAATTCAAGCCTTATTATAAATTTCTATTATCTGCATTCGAGTTGCATCTAAAACTCCCAATCAACACAGGCTTCAGCTGTGCTAAACATTACATCCATAGAAATGACAATTTGTGCTTTAAAGCACTTAGCATCTAAATAGACAACATGAAATAAACTGGTGGGAAGTCAAAGACATGAAAGAAAGATCCCCACTGGCTCTTTACCTAGGCACAATCAGTGGGCTACTTGCTGCATTCAGAGAAGACTGAACTCTATGTTTAGCTTTCCACAGCCTGAAAACTCATTGATTTTAATGCGAGAGAAGCACAGGAGTATTTTTCCCTGAATACATGAATGGCCCCTGAATCCAGCACTGAGGAGGAATTTGAGGATGAACGACTTATTGTTTTGCAGGCTAACATGGCAGAGGTGGCACAGGAAGAAATACAAGGCAATCATGCTTTTGGGAAGGCCATAAGCAGTGGCTCCTGGATTTGCCCATAGCAGCAAAAGAGTCCTTGATTTGCACAATCGTCCCTTAAGAGCTACTCAAATGCAGATGTCCCAGCCAGCCCTTTTGAGTTCTGCGAGAGAAGTTTCATTTGGCACTATTTACACAGCATTTCATCTCAATTATTCATGCACACATTTCATGACACCTTTGCCACATTAGTGAAAAGGGCTCCTGTGGCTGTTACACCAGAATATAATCTAAGCGCAATCCTGTGATGAAGTTAATTGATCTTTACCCTGAACTGCTCTATCCACTTTACTTCCAGCTTTCACCTCCTGCCATGGGATGTGGCTGTGTCTCTGTCAGCAGGATGACAGAGCCCCTGGCAGTTAAGAACCTGCACAGCTGCTGTTCATCATCAGGTTCCCTCTTAGTCTTCTTTTCAATAAACTAAAGAGACTGATTGTAAGTCTTTCACCATAAATCAGCTTTGCTTAGATATCATGTAACTTTTATTGCTCCTTTGTGAAGCCCAAATCATCAACATGATTTTTCTCAAGCGTGGGCACCAGAACAAGACACACTATTCCCTTAATGTTACTGTAATATCACCTCTTTACTCCTACAGAAGGTATTCCACATCCAGCGATCATCACATCAGCCTCCTTAGTCACGGCATTGTTCTGGCAGCTCCCATCCCACGTGATGAGGTTTGGTGCTAATTCTTGCAATCCTGTGATTCATTCAAAGCTGTCTGTGCTACTGCAGCGAGCAAAGAGAGAGCAGAAGTCACTTTAAGTCACCTGGCACCTGCTGAGGTGGCCACAAGCAGAGAGATGTGCAGCAATCCCTCTGCAGGCCACTGTTTAAACATCCCTGTCATCCTGGTAAAGAGACCCACCCATGCAGATTTCTGCACTGGACTGAAATACACCCACTGTGCCACTCTGCAAAGGCCCTGCAGCCCAAGGTGGCCTGGGGGACACAGTGATGGTGCCACTCCCTTGAAGAGGAGGAGGCTCCTTTCTTTAGAGATATCAGTATCTCTTGAAGTAGATAAACAGAGCTAAAAGGTGTGGATTAAAGAATAGTTGTCTATTTTCCTTTCCAAATCATACAGTGTTATGTGTAGAAACCTATGTAACAATGTAAGGTTTTTCTATGCAGATTTGTTTGCCCAGAAGATTTTGTTGTACTGAAGTTTAGACAACAAACAAATAAAAGGATTACAGAAGTCACTGTGCTGTATGGTTCAGGTATTATAACAGTATGATATAAGACAAGCCATTAGAATGCCTTTAATTTCACAAATTAGTTTTTAATTACCAGATTTGAAGGTAAAATACTTGTTCTCATTTCTCAAATATTCTGTCAGATTTTCTATCTTAGAATCTATGTCGGATCTAAGTAAAATGATTGTATTCATGCATTATATAAATATATTGCGAAAGACTAGAGTGTGCAATGCTTTTAACTTTCCTTGTCTCAGATTACAGAGCCAGGATCCACAAAATTAAAAATTAACAGTTAAAAGACAGTAAGTTGGCTGTTTAGCCCTGGAAACATATTGATGAAATTTGAATTTAGCTCTGTGCCAACAGATAAAGCATGAAGGAAAAGAAAAAAGGAAAGCACATAGAAAAAACTATATTAATGTAGGGTCACTGCAAGCCAGAGTAGCGAGGGACAAAAATTTTCCAAGGGAACTTTGTTCAAAGGATTAAAACACCTGACTTTGTTTACACCAATAAATCAGAACATAACATATAGCATATTTTACATATCTTAATTTCAATAATAGTGTTGGAAACTGAAACATATGTCAGTCTCAATATAAATCAGACATAAATTCATCTCAATTCAGTACCTCCTTATCCCTGAATGTACTGGTGGACGTGGAGCTGAACTGTCAGGCCCTTCTCACACGCCTTCCAGAGATGAGAAAGCACAGATTCCCTGAAATCCAAATGCTCCCATTTAAAATGGGAACATCTTTGGAAAATCAGGTATATGGAGGATGAATCACTCTTGCCAAATTGTCCTGATGTCCAGGAGTGAGGAATGGGAGAGTTTTCTCAGATGTGCACCATGGATTAGTGTGGATTTTTCAGTGCTATGGGGTGTGGTGATGCAGCCAAGCCCCTCTGACACCAAACAGGAAAGTCCTGTCTCCCCCAGGCTGTGCTCATGGGTTCCTGTGGTGGGATGGTTCATCCAGGCAATCCATCAAAAGTACTGCTCATGGTCTGTGGCACAGTCAGTTCTCTACTGCACTGGTCCCTTGAAACCATTGCTGTGAGCCCAGGTGAGCTCCGGTGCCCCAGGAAGGGAAAGTGCTGGGATGCACGGCTTGGGAGGAGGTGGAGTGGGATCACCCCTTTTAGCAGGGAGCAATTATTGGATCAGGTGAGAAGAGCTGTCTAATCCCCCGTGGGCCTGACAGGCTGGGGGTGCACTCAGAGGCACAGAGAGCTTGAACAGGAGAGCAGCAAAGACAACACTCCTTTCACAGCATGTTGGTTTAGCTGTGAGATCCAACTCACAACTAAAGAGTATGTTTCCTGTGACTTGGAGGAGAGCAGAAAGTCTCAAAGCCTCTGACCCCAGCCCCAGAAGAGCTCAGAAGCCTCAGGCAAGGAATAACAGGTAGACAAGTGTTTATTTTGCACACAACTGTATATTCCTTGAATTGCCTCAGTAAGGGATGTTCTGTGCTAGCACCTGTCAAATGCATGTGCCTAACTGATTCCACAGCACCACAGCCACGAAATGATTCTCTGTCCTCAGGAACTCAGTGTTACTTTATGGAAAGGGAGGGACAAAACCTGTGCTTGAGCTAATAGGATATGGGGGTAAAGAGAGGAGCAATTACGTTTTGGGAGGTTAGAGGAGCCAAGCTGCAAAAGGTCTCACTTCTACAGAGGGTTTCTGTGCAAGAAACCAGGGATAGAGCCAGCTCTGTGAGCTGCTCAGATTGAACACAGTGGGAGAACACAGGGACCCAATGCAGCAGCCACCCCCGAGGGGAAGGACTATGTGGCAACCACAGGGCCTATCTCCACCTCTTTTTTCACATAATTTTTCCTTGGTGGAATACTAGGAACCTTTTTGATCCAGCCTACATCTGTATTTCCTGACTGAAATGAAATATGACACCCCCCCAAGTCCTCGTGCCAGCAGTGCCTCATTTACTTAAGGGGGAAAAGTGATTTGCAGTCATTGACTCTATTTTTCTGCTGACGAAATCATTTATCAGTGTGCAAGATTTTGCCTGCTAAGCTAGTCCACATTAATAAAGCAAAATGCAAATTATGTGATCATCTTTTCTGACCCTGACTTTGAAAACTGGCTTTTCTTTTCCTGTTTCTCATCTTCAAACAAAGGAGGGACAGGCATAAGCTTAGAAGTCAGCAGGTACATCTGCCTGCCTCCCAAGGAACCCAAATCCCACTTGGCATTACACAGACTTTCAGTACAGTGGACAGAGAGAAGGGGTGATGCTGTAGGAAGTGATAGATGAAGGATGTCAATTAGGCTAGTTAGATAGTTCCATATTCTTCAACCAAAATCTTTCCCTTAACTCTCATTTCTTATGGTTAATTCTTCCCTTCCATCTTTCTGGCTTGTCTGAAAACCAGCCTTGATGATAAAAGATCCATGTACATCCATCAGGTTCCAGCCAGTGGAAAGAAAAGTCTCTGAAAACATCTTCCCTACCCATGCTGGCAAACTTTCTCCTATGACTTCTCCTTTTCACAGTGCAAGACTATTGCATAAACCAATTCCTGAAGACTCTAAGACTCACACCACTTCTCCTCCACATGCTCTAAACTCTTCTCTTTCTCATTCCCTCTGTCCTTCAGAGCCTTCACTAACTTCCCTGTATGTGCAGTTATTCTCAATAATCACAACATTCCCTCATTTCCTTGGCTCAGCTCTCACCAAGACTAATACCACAACTCAGGCACAGAGAGGACTTCCAAGCCTCTTTTCTACTCTGTGCTGCATTTCTGACATTCTCCTCTCATTGCACCACTGAAATTGCTCTCGTGACTTCTGCTTCCCTAAATGATGTTCTCTTTATTTATATCTTCACCGATCCCTGTCTCTTACTTCTGTCATCTCTCTGCCAACTTTATCTTTCCTCTCAACACTTTCTCCTCTTGGCTTTCACAACTCCTTCTTCACTTCTCCCTTTTGACAGCTGAGTATTCCTTTTCCATTCCCATTTGCCATGGAAATCTCAGCAGGCTTTCACTCTTCTGCCTTCCCCTGCATACCAGTACCCAGTCACACTGGCAGCAATCTGCATTTTTCTTGGTCTTTTCATCCATCCTATACTACATTTTAAGCACTATGTCTTCTTGGGGAAGTGTCTTTGCCAATGTCTTCACATGGCTGCTGCTGAACTTCAAGGAACCCCCTGAAGTGCTACTTCAATTCCTCTAGTCTCTTTATAAATATTGTTCTTTCTTTTGTCCTACCCTGTCGCTTGTCCTACCTGACCATGCCCAGGATTTGCAACATTTTCTCTCAAAGTCACAGCACTCTTGTTTATTCCCTGTGTTTTCTTTTCCCCTCTATCCATATGGGAGACAACCACAGTTGCCCCTTCACCCCTATTCCAAACAAAAGCCAGTACAATTATTCTTGCCTATTTTCTCATCTCTTAAAATCTCTTCCCTAACTCTCACTTTTACCATCAACCAACTTCTAAATTTCTTTCTTCTTCACAGTCACAGGCTGGGTTTCTCTGAGCAAGTCCCATGGTAGGCGGGTTCCTTTGTGAGCAAACACTCTTACTTGTCAAATGACACATCAGCCCATTGTAAACCAGAGCTGCTCTCTTGTAAGGAGCATCACAGAACACCTGAAACAGAAGTTATGCATGTGAAGGTTTTCCTAAAGCTGGCCAGCAAGATTTCTCTTAACTAGGGGATTTTTCTTACCCTATTTTTACATGGAGAGCCACTTACTGCTGCAACTACATCAATATAATTAAAACACTATTCATTAATTCCCTATTAGGGAACCTGATAAGCTGTAAAAGGGACTCACACCAGCCTGTTCACATTGTGTGTAATATCACTGTAACAGGATACAAATACACACATTTTTATAGATATGAAATGCTCTACTTGGTGCTTGAAGATAAAGCAGGAAAATCAAACAGCACCTCAGTGGGGGTTGATTTCATTGCAATGCCTGCAGGGAGAAGAAGGCTGCACTCCCTGGAGAAGGGGGCTCCCCTGTACCAGGGGCCTGGGGAGGCTCCAGCTGTGGGGAGGGAAGTCCCAGCCCAGAGAAAGTGGGGTGGGAGGCAGGGGGGTCCTGCTGTCAGCCACTTCCAAGGCTCCTGGATCCCAGGGCAAAGTGATCTCCCTGAACTTTAGTGGAGAAGCTACAAAGTCTGGAGGGCTGAAGGGAAGGGAGATCTGGAGAGGCTTGGCTAGAGAACAGGGGCTGGTGGCACACAGAGAATGCCAAAAGGAAAAGTTCCCTGTAACTCTCCTGGAGCTGTGAGGGTTGGCCCAGGGAACCAAGACACTCCCTGGCAGCTGTACAGCTATTTTGGTCATTGAAACTAAATCTTAGCCACCTTCTCCCTATGACATGGGCCAAGGCAAAGTGACTCAGTCTCTCTCTAGAGTAGATCTCCAAGCAAAGCGTAATCTCATTAGCACAATAACCTAGGTTACTCATCCACACTTTCTGCAGCCTCCTTCCAGACCTCCTACTCTCCCTGGTGTGCCATTTATTTAGTCCAAAAATGCTTTACTCTAAATTAGCACTGCTGTCACAGCTATTCAGGGGAGTTAGTCTCCCCAGAGTTTGCATTCCTGGATTAAAAACTGCTGCAAGTCAGCCTTTCTCCCCTTGTGAGCAAGGGAAAGGTTTCAGCTCGTGCCATTCAAAAGCCACTCTCTGATTTCTCACTGGGCACATGCCATGATAGAAAAATGGAGTTATTTGAGCCTCAAAGGGAAGGGTGGGGAGCTTTTGAAGCTCTGTGTTGCACTCAGCCACGTATTAATTACTTAAATGAACACATAGTGCAAGCAAGTGACCTCAAGCAGTTAAATCTGAACTCTGCATAAGGCCTCTGCAGCTCACTTTTAATTTTTCCATCTTGATACTGTCTGGTAACAATTCTAGCCCAATTGAGCATCAGTAAGTTAAAAAAAAAACAACTAGAAAAAAAAAACACCCCCAAAAAACCCCAAAGAGAAACAAAGAAAGGATTATTTACAAATGATGAGGCAGGAGACAATGTAAACCAGTTTGACGAGGTGTGACTGAGCAAACAGCAACAGACTGTAGCAAGTTCCTGCAAAAATTGTCTGAGACAAACCCCATCCCCTTTGCTGCTGCCCTGGGGGAAATGTTGCTTTTAGCAGGATCCCCCTGACTCAGCCTGTGACTCACATGGCCACATTTCTGGGAGGTAAGCCTTTTCATGACACTTTTGAGGTGGTTTTTTGTGAAAGCAGATACGAGCTGCATGATTGTGAGTGTACCAATGTGTTAGGTTTGCCCCAGTGTAAAACTCCTTAGCAGTCAAGCTAATGACAGGAGCTAATTCATTAACCCTCCTACACGTGCCACACAAGCTTTATTGTAGCCTCAGAAGACAAAAAGGCAAGGTGAGCAAAACCAGAAAGTCTTAACATTTGGCTCCTCCGTTTTTCTCCATCAGGCATACCCTTTAACTAAATTAAACCAACAATGTACCAGGAACAAAAGACTGTTTTGCATCCCCCCCTTGTTTTTCTGACCAAGATACCTTGGAGTACTAATCCGTATCATGTACAAAGAGCCTGTGAAAACTTCCTTCTCAAATTGTAACAACAGAAGAAATTAGGTCAGCTACTAAAGAGTAGGTTGGATATAATCAAGCCATAGCACCCCTGGGACACAAAAGGTAGTGCCTTTTGCATTTGCATTTTGTCATCTTACACAGCTTATTGCTGCGGGAGGAATTCAAGGCAAATAACACTAAGACAGGATTTGCCAAAACGTTGGGAAACT
Organism: Campylorhamphus procurvoides; assembly: GCA_013396655.1. Classification (NCBI taxonomy): domain Eukaryota; kingdom Metazoa; phylum Chordata; class Aves; order Passeriformes; family Dendrocolaptidae; genus Campylorhamphus; species Campylorhamphus procurvoides. The sequence goes on along the minus strand of WBMV01004342.1, from coordinate 231,045 downwards.
GTTTGATCATTAATCACATTTGCTAAGACTGTGATTAGGGTAATTGCTCTGTATTTCTTTTCACAAACCCGTTGTCCATGGGGGGATCAGGAGGGACTATCCTCTACTGCCATGAAGTGCAGCACAGCCCAGCTGGCTCTTTGTGCCTTTTTCCCCCTTCCCCTGTAGCATCCCAAAGGTACAATACTAAGGGCTGGATACTGAGCAGCCTGGGGACAGGATCTACTGAAGTAATTTTTGCTTTCTTGGAGTTGGATCTCATTTGCTTTCTAGGTGACTAGTTATTCTTTGGGGTGAACTTTCAAAGTTAGCAATGGGAACACAGAGCTGGAACACAGAATGGACTTCCATGAAAACTGGGTTTCCAAAACACTATCTAGTGTTTGAAAATGCCTTTCCTTGGTGGTGGTTGGTGGCAACAATAGTGCACAAGGTCTCACCTTGTGCCTGTATTAATGCTGGCCCCCAGTTTGGCTCTAGCTTCCTTTTTTTTAAAAAGAAAAATATTATAGAACCAAATAAAAAGGTTCTTGTCTGAATCTGAAGCAGGATTCGAAGACTCTGTTTTAATTACTAGCACATGCATTTCTGTGACACACGTCCCTGTGGAACCTGGGCATTGCCACTTTAATTTAGAAACACAGATATCATTATAATGAGCATAATACAGACCTTAGACTACATAAGACACAAAGAAGAGCATAGCTCCTGTTCTCTGTCCCTGCAGATTAAAAACTCCCTTGGATACAGCATTCTTTTGGACAGTGGCTGTTAAAGTTCTCTTGTGGATTGTTTTTTTCCATGCTTGTAATTTCAACAAGTATGTATAAATTGTGTTCAGTTCTAAGGAAAACAAAAAAATCCTGTTTTTCCTGTCAGTACCACAGGCTCATCCCTGTGCTTCAGAAATCCATTGGATTCTTTCCCTCTCAGATCATCAGCTACAAGGGTTCTGTAGGATAAGTTTATGCCTTGTTTACATTGCACAACAATGCTGTTTTCAGGTCCTGCTCTCAGTGTGTGTGCACAAAATGGAATTGCATCCAGCTCATTTGCTCTCTCCCTGTTATGTTATTGCTGAAGAGCCAAGAGGATTAAAAAAAAAAGCAGCAAACATTTGATGTGGTTATTAAACCCAGTTCATCTGACTTTAAGTAAACAAAGTAATAAATCTATGAAGAACTAGGATGCAACTTCTACAGTTCCTTTCCAGGGGAGACCCATGCCTTAAGGAAGAATTGAGGAGGTTTTTGCTGGAGGCATTCCTGAGAAAGGTAAGGAGGTATGCAAATAGAAATCTAATCTGGCTCTGACGTCTGTGCTTGGGCAGAAAGCTATTGTTAGCCAAACATGTTGTTCCTGAGCAGCACAACTAACGAACCCTGATTTCCTACGGATTTGTGTCCTTTGTCCCACAGCTCTTTCCCTCCACCACAATAATCCCAGCTCTCCTCATGCCTCCAGTGACACTGTCACTACCAAGGGACAACACACTGGGACTGGTCTGGAGCTATAAAAACACTCCCTGTCGACACGTGTGTGCTGACTGGCCAGCTGGCTGGAAGCAACACATAATGGCTGAGATCCTTTCCTTTGGTCAAGGCAGTAACTTGACTCTCTGTCCCTTATCCTGCTGCCAGACTTCATGAAATGTTTAAAAAACATATAATCATGTCCAACACTATCACTCTTTCAACTTTAGTCCAAACCTGATTTGTCAGAGGGTTACAAAAATTATTAGGTACAGGACAAACACTGATTGCATAAGCTTTTTTTCCACAGAAAAACAGACTCCAAAGTTCAGCTACTTTTCTTTTCTTGAAAACCAAAAAAACCCCACCAGGGCTAATTAGGAAGTTTTCCCACAGTCATTTTCAGCTGCAGTAGTTTGTGTAAGGAATGGTGACTGACCTGCTATCTCATGCTAATGGTTGATGCCTGATTAATTGTTTTAATAAAGAAATGTGCGAAAGCTTCTACTCTGCTGCTAATGCTGAGACCTTTTATATGACTAAACATTTCCAGCCTACTGCACAACCATTATTGCCCCTTTCCAAAGGAAAACATGCTGCCTCCTCTGTGGTCTGCTCTCTGTGCACTTCTCCTTTCCCAGCTTCAGGAGAGCTCCATTGCTCTGCATTCTCACACTGCCTGGACTTCAGACCACATTGAGCAATAAACATTGTCTGCTCTGAGTGTTCCCTCGGGCATATTTGCTTGAATCGTGACCTTATGTTTTGGTTTTGTTGTTTATTCCAGTCTCTTCAGTACACACTCCCCCTGCTTCTTTACCAAGCTGCCAGCTAGGAACCTGCTTTAAGGGACCTTATCTATTCCTCCCAGGAAACCTAAATAAAGAAGTAAATAACTGAGGACAGGCAAGCTGAAAGCTTGGGCCTCCCAAATCACTTAATTTACTCTCCTCATCACACCTGAACACCTTGTTTATGGCAACTCTTCTGCTGGTGGAGGAGGGCAGGATGACAGCCCTTGAGGAACAGCAACAGCAGATGTGTGCCATTTTGACAGAGGCAAAACAGGGGTTTCCAGCAGGAACAAAGGATGGGGACACAGAGGCTGGCAGAGCAGTGTTGCAACATCTCAGAGCTGGATGCTGACCAGCAGCTGTTTCTGGTGAACTGGAGAGGAGAGGAGGTTACTTGTGTCATCAAGACACCAGGGAAGGCCTCCATTTCATCTGTCCCCCAAATGTTTCCTGCAACCTCCTATGAGTCTCAACAGCTGGAACAGCACTGCAGATCTCCAGCAAGAGGCTGTGCAGGAGCAGGGCAGTGTGGAGCAGCAGAGCTGTGACTGAAACAGGGCAAGGCACCAAGGCTGAGGTGAAATGAGCCTTTACAGTTTGGGTTGACTAGGTATCAGAAGGTGCAGATCATAGAGGGGGATTGAGAAGACTGTAAAACAACCAGATTGTTCATGGGCCCTGGATTCTGACCCTCAAAAATGACTTTTCATAGTGTGGGAAACTCCTTTTTCCATACTGGGGCTGTGTGTACAGACATAACTGTGCATAAACACTAGGGCTGGACACAATGAATGCAAAACAAGGCAGATGTGTCCTTCTCTGCCCTCCCTGCACATGTGCACATATCTTTATATACATATATGTGCACATATATACACACATTTACCCTTTTTCACCTTTGGACTTCTGGGAGCAAGAGAGAAGGTCCCTCAAGGTGTGCTGAGGTAGAGAGCACCCAGGCTGAAGACTCTTTCTGGGTTTGTTCCTCTGCTGAGGACCTAGCAGGAAGGGAGGATAATTGAAGTACAAATTATATTTAGCTATAATTAGGTGTGCAGATATATTAAAAATATCTTTAAAGAAGTTTAAAAGATGATTTCAAGATGAAAATAAGGAGTAGCACGCTTCAGAATCGAGATGTTTCCCCTTCCAAACTCATGTTACACTGAGGGGAATAGCCCATTAGTGATGTCTTGAGTTTTATAGTAAATTATCTCAGATGCATTGGCAGAAGATTAGAAGACTAAAAAAAACCCCAAGCCTTTAAAGATTGCATTTTTCATACTCACTGAACACTAGGGCATGACATGTGTTTTTTGATCTACTGAAATTACTGTAAAAAAATGCTGACATAGCCCTGACACTTGAACCAGTGGATATAATGTTGTAGTTACAACTCTGGTAAGAGTTTCCACAGAGCCAAAAAACAAAAAGCTTTTTCCTCCCGTGTTTATATAATCCTACAGCAGAGGTAAGTTCCCTGGGGAGTCCTGTCTTTGCTAACATAAGCACCACACAGTATAGAACATGATTCTGCTGGTTCATGCTAGTTTTCCAACCACATCTCTTCTTGCTGTTTCCACTGGACTGCTATTTCAAATCCTAAATTATCTGGTGGTCAGGAACACCTTTAGAGTTTCCATCCTAAATGTACTTATGGCAAGTCTTTGTCCTTCACCTTAGATAATTCTTCTCTTTTTCTCATGTTTGCTATTAGCATAGCACCCTTGAGAGCATTCCCAGAGTCAGACTGGCTTCAGTTTTAATTTATTAGGCTAAATGAATCATATCTCTGAACATCCTAGTAGCCCTTCAGAACACTTAGCTTGAATTGGTCTTTCTAGAACACCAGTGAACAGAACTCTTTTTGTCTTGAGATCACGAGGTAACTTCGTAACAGCATCATCTTTGTGTCTTTTAGTTAGATTATGTGGAACCTGAAGTCAAGATGTATTAGATCTATTGTGTTTCTTTTGCCTAGAAAGTCTGTTATACAGTTATTACCAAAGAAAACTGCCACATTAGTCTGGCACAATCTACCCTTGATAAAACTATACATTTTGTGCAATTTTCCTTTTACATTTCCAAGTATTCTTTCCTTTGAATTATTTGAAACCCTCCCCTGTACTAGAGGATGTAGCAATCCACAATAAATTAAACTGGATGTACTAGGGAAAGAGCTCAAAGAATCATAATTGTCATACTGATCAAATGTGACTCTGCAAGTCTGACTAGCTGACTAACAATTATCACACACCAAAAAGACTGAAATCAAGATTCTGGCAACAGCCTGCATCAGTGCAAGGAATAAAGTCCTTGTAATACATAGCTGTACTTAGCCATATTTATCCATCTCCATCACAAATGCCAGTTGCATATTTGATGAGCAATTTCATCGATCTGAGCCCTGGGATAGCAGAGACCACAAATTAAAAAAAAGCAACCCACACACAGCTCTCCTGGGACAAGTTTTAAATAGAGTGAATCTATTAGGCTGGCTAGCTGGGGACTCATTACTGAACTCACCATTCTTTGTCTTTGCAAAGGCTAGAATCCATTCTGGGAGAAAAGCCCTGCAGCCCTTGGGATCCCAGCAAAAGATTAGAGTCTCTTTTTATCATTCAACAGCCCTATTTCATCCCCACTGCAGAAAAGATTATGCCAAGGGCCATTGTTTCCTATCCTCAGGCAGGCTGGGAACTCTTCAGAGAGGGCAGGATTTTTAAGTGCTTGCAGCCCTGGCAGGAAGTGCTATGAAAAATAGTCAGGAACTACCTCCCTGCTCCCAAAAGCTATGTTTTCCTTTATAATGATCCCAGTAGGAGCTGGAATTTGAAGGACTCATCTGAGTGTGGGGCAGAGCAAGGCACAAAGGCTGGTGGTGTCCCCCTCCCCCTGCCCTACATGGAGCAGAAAACAAGGCAGCTCCTCTCCCTGGCAGTGCTGCTCTCTTTGCCAGCAGCAGAACCCCTGTGCTGTGTGTGATGATTTGGTGCTGACATGCTGCTTCCATGTAATCTCTGAACGTGGAACTTCAGCACAGACCCCTTCAACCATCCTTGCCTACAGAGCTGCTGTCCAAAATTGCCTCGTAGCTTAGCAACTCACTTGCTACCTGCTATCAAGTCTTAGGCCTTCTTCAACATTACCATTTCCTGAGCTTTTCCCTTTCATTATGAGTATGGATTTCAAGTATTGCTCCCCTTAAGGCAGTGCTCCAAGAAGTAACTCACTTGTTTTGGTTTTGGTCTTTTATAGGCTCTCTTTCTCTAATATTTCTACAGAAATCTCACAATCTACAGCTCAGTTTGATTTAGACATGTCACCACATCACCTAGCCCAGCTCTAATTTTAGTAAGGGTAATTAGCAAGGAACAATCAACCTTTGGTAGTTAGCATTCAGTACCCAAACACAGTTTGGTAGAGCAACATAGATAAAAGGTCTGAAAAACAACCAACACCCACCACATGTTTCAGTTATGATTTTCACACCAAACCTAATGCTGTTTATGTAAAACTTAATGTATTTGCAATGAAGTTTTTCATCCCAGGACAACAGAAAAGCACACAAAACAAGTCCCCATTTTAATAGAACCACAGACTGCTTTGGGTTGGAAGGGGCCTTAAAGATCATCTGGTGTTGCTATTTGGAATCTTAGACACTTGTACAGTACGTGGACTTCCAGCACCTTGCAATTTTACCTGTTTGCAAGTGATTCTGTGGCTTGTTTTATTCAGAGGTATTTGAGCACCTCAGGGTCCTGTGGTTTAGCTGCATGTGGTGATGTACTAACAGTGTACCAAAATATTTAAATTGCTACTTGAAATACAATTTGTACGAAAACATAAACAAGCATCAATCAGAAGACTGATACGAAACCTTCATATAAATAAGCCTTTAACTTCAGTGAACAAGTAAAGGCTTGCAAGAGAGCCTTTGGTCATATTTTAATGCATTGAACATGGTTTTATTAAGAAATACATTAAATGCCTTGTTAAGAGCCAACCCCTCCCTCCTCCAAATCTCTCTACAATCAGGGAAGGGGGGCAAGAAAGCTTGAAACCAATGTTGAAACTACAAGTGTCACATAAAAGAATCCAAAAGAATTTATTAAATATTGAAATTTATTATATATTGAAAATTTGAAGTTAGGAACACCAAAAGAAAATGAGCCAAGAGTGCCCAAGTCCAGAACCATGCTATTTTTGGTGTGTTTTCTGTTAGGTAACAGCTGTAAAACGAAACACCTTTCAAAACACTGGCCTTGAAGAAAATGGAGACCAGGTTGCCATTAAACATTTACTTTTCACAGTGAGCAGACTTTTGCTTTGTTAGCTGATGACTACCACTGTTTATCAAACAGGATTAGCTCCCCTAGACAATCCCAACCCCCTAGTTAACAGTACCTTATGAATCATCACATTTATAACTCGTCAGGCGTGGTCTGATACCTCAGGGCAAACTGGGACCCTGTTCCAAACGAGACATGTTACCTGCCTAACAGCTCAGTACACAATACAATGTTACATTTGCTGAAGTCTTGAATGCATTTTTACTGAATAGTAAAAAAAGAAAGTAGTATCTTAGCAGAGCTTTTTTTGAGAGCTGTGGTAGTGGGTATCCCCAAATCAGGATATTAAAAATGAAACAATTCTCATAGAGGAGCATGATGCAATCCATAGACTGGAAGGTGGCTAGGAGGATTTAAAACATTTTTTTTTAGAATAGGCTCCTGCTTGTTGCTTTATTTGGTCTCAAAAGCTCAATAGCTCAATAGTTGCCTGGCTTAGCCGGTGTCGAGGGACACAAGGGAACTCTGCATGGAAATCACGAGGCACTGGAATTGACTTCTTTGAAAGCTGTGATAGAAAAGATTTTGCAAATCTTCTGCCACTCTCTGAATCTGGTTGTGGTAAGGAGCCTTTAAAGGGAGCTTCTGAAGAGGCCTTTGTATTTATTCATTCCTTGCACCACTGAAAGAACTTTTAAGTGTATAATGCACAGTACACCTCTACGACAAGAAAATAGATCCTGGGTAAAGACAGGATCAAAAGACAGGAAAATTACTTGAAGCAACACAAATTACTCTGGACAAAATCACAATCAAAAGTGGCACATTTAATAGTTGCCTATTTATGTAGCAACATGCACTGCTGACAGTAAAATGTAAGAGGTCTACAGCATTTCTAACAATGGAGAGAGACCAAAGCATGCTGGAGATTAAAGTGTCAGCACCATAAATGCCAAGTCTTCCCTTCCCAACCCCTGCCAAGATAACTATTACTGTCTCTGTCAATTCTGAGCCAACCCTGGAGCCCTTTATCCAAGTTTGATTGGACTAAATTCAGTTGCTTGCTATAAACATGCCACTGTTATATCCATGTACCACACAGTGCTGTTTAAAGTTCTCACAGAACATGTGCCACTTCCCCGCAGGGAAGAAAAACAAACCACAATCAAAACAACACACTACCCTTCTTTTTCTGCCCTCACTCCATTTTTACTCCTGCAACAAGAAGAGACTGTACACAAGCAGTGTTAGTCATGACCTGCCTCAAGCTGATACAATTTCAGACTACAATGGGCAACCCAGTAAGCTCCTGAGAGTTTGATAAGGGTGCACATCAGCACAGCAAAGGGATGTGGGGTATTTGAAATATGACACCACACTGACATGTCTCACTGCAGGGATAAACATTGGCCCAAGGTTGAGATTTGCTGCAATATTTTGTGACTCGTTTCCAGTGTTTTGGTTTTGATCCTGGCTGGGCACCCTCCCAAGAAAAGGGAAATCTCCTCCCATGGAATGGACAGGTTTCAAAGGAACACATCCAAACACTGGCTATCATCCTCTAGGATCTTTATGTAGTTACAAAACTGAATATGGAGGGTAAGAGGCAATTGCTCTGACATAAAGTGTAAAATAAAGAATCAACACTACGACTTTAAAATATTTGGCAATGGGGTAAAAGATACGTTTTAAGCTAAAGGAAGTTTTCCTGACAAAGACACAGCAAGGATCTATCTCCAAGGGTGTGCATATTTGTTTCTGCTTAAAGCAACCCCCAATATTCCAAGTACGTATTTGATTGTAAATGAACTTTCTATTTAGAGACTAAGGGAAATTAACTGCTTATACAGCAAGCCTCATTCTAAAATTAAAAAAAATTAAATTCCCAAGAATAACAAAGACATCAACAAGCCCTAAAAATTCAAGATACATATATGACTAAAGGAAAATCAATTAAAAAGAAAATATCATTTTCAAATTAATAATTCCCAAATACACCAAAACATTAAAATTAATTTTACTGTGTAGTTATGCCCTGAAAAGACTTTATACAGCAGTTTTGTTAAATATTAAGTTGCCTTGCAGTTTTGATTATTTTATATTGGATTTGATTCGTTTATATATTTATATAGGTTATACTATATATTATATATTTAATATATATTTATTTATAGCAGATTTCATACCTGCATTAAAATGTTTCCATTTGTCAGCTCATAGTTTTAAGTACAACTTGACAACATTCTGAGAAATAAATGATGTAATCAACACTTCCAGTAGTGAAGGGGCTAGACAGCATGTGATTTAATAGTAATAAAATATTTGAAGAGAACAATTTAGTTAATACACACCAGTGAAAGGGAGGCTGCTCCCTTATGGATCTTTACTGAAAACAAGAGGGAGAGCAAACCAGACAAGCAATTAAACTCAGGATACTCCCACTAAATTATTACAAGTAAATACAGTTTTGTAAGAAGTCTGGACCTCAATTTGGATTTCTGCAAAACACAAAAACTTTGGAGCAGCTTAGGAATGATTCTACATTTCCTTCACCAAAAGGAAACAAACCCTTAAAGAACCGCCTGTCTTTGCTGTGTGAATGGGGAAATTCACAGGAAAACCTCCCAGCCAGTGTTAGCACAGACAGACTGTTACATGCTCTCAATAGAAATGGGCTTTTCCTGAAAGCAAATTAGGGCTGGAGCTCAGCTTAGCTTGCAAATTGACTTAGAGAGAGAGAGCTGGGAGATCTAACACTTTTAGATTAAAATTTTTTTTCTTTTATCCTTTATTTCCTGCCAGGCAGGAAATGAACAGATACATTTCTGAATCAATGGGGAGCGACTGCAAATTTTCACAGCTGAAGTAATTTTATGGTAAAATAGTCTAATTTATTTTTCACTTGCATGTTTTGAAAGAGCCCTGCAAATTAAAAACCAAACGACCAAGTCAGAGAACTGGAAAATATCAGAGTTGCTACTGATTCCAGTTAGAGACAATATACAGCATGATACAGAAACAAATTTGGAGAATTGCCACCTTAGGTCTCCTGGTTATGAACTTAGTGATCATTTGACACTGAATTGTTGCTTTTCAAGAGATGTGCACCTGCAGCCCAGAAAGCCAAGTGTGTCCTGTGTGACCCTGCCCTGCCTGGTGAGACCCACCTGCAGTGCTGCATCCAGCTCTGGGGGCACAGCATATGATGGGCATAGGCCTGGTCCAGGAGGATGATCAGAGGGCACGGGCACCTCTCTTATGAAAACAGGCTGAAAGTGTTGGGGTTTTTCAGCCTGGAGAAGAAAAGGCTTCATTCAGGGAGACAGAGCAGCCTTCCAGTAGCTAAAGGGGTTCCAAGAGAGCTGGAGGGGGACTTTTTACAGGAGCATGCAGTGACAGGGTAAAGGGGAATGGCTTTAAACTGAAAAAAGGTCAGTTTAGATTAGGTATTGAGAAGAAATTCTTTACTGTGAGGGTGGTGAGGCACCAGAGAAAGTGTGGATGCCCCATCCCTGGAAGTGCTCAAGGCCTGGTTGGACAGGCCTTTAAGCAACTCCATCTAGTAAAAGGTGTTCCTGCCCAGAGGGTGGAATGAGATGATCTTTGAGGTCCCTGCCAACCCAAACCATTTTGTGTTTCTNCAGCCTGGAGAAGAAAAGGCTTCATTCAGGGAGACAGAGCAGCCTTCCAGTAGCTAAAGGGGTTCCAAGAGAGCTGGAGGGGGACTTTTTACAGGAGCATGCAGTGACAGGGTAAAGGGGAATGGCTTTAAACTGAAAAAAGGTCAGTTTAGATTAGGTATTGAGAAGAAATTCTTTACTGTGAGGGTGGTGAGGCACCAGAGAAAGTGTGGATGCCCCATCCCTGGAAGTGCTCAAGGCCTGGTTGGACAGGCCTTTAAGCAACTCCATCTAGTAAAAGGTGTTCCTGCCCAGAGGGTGGAATGAGATGATCTTTGAGGTCCCTGCCAACCCAAACCATTTTGTGATTCTAATATTTAGTAATGCATCCTGATATAAAAGATTCTCACCTGTAACAAAAGGCTTGTTCCTAGACTTTGAATCTGTCAGATTTGTGCTTAGAAATATATGGAGGGATTTTCTAGATTTCTGGAATGCCAATAAACACATGTGGTACAAAGGATGAGACTGTGATAGAAAGACAGAGGAAATGGGAGAGGATTCTGTGTCTGTGCACACAGAAGAGGAGTAACAACCTTTTACACACCGCTTGAAGACTTTATGGGCTAGGACATAATAATAATGTTCTCTTTAGAGTGTATTTGTCCTCAAAGACACACTAACCTTATTCCTTGCTTAAACACTCACCAAGTGCTGGCTTCCTGACACTTTGCTAATTCCAAGACAATGCTTCTCTATGATCTTTCACTGCCTCCTTCCACCTGCCCAAAACAGAAATTTATTTGCATAGTGTCTCTTTTTAGCAGGATAGACCTAATATTTAAAATCAGTCTTAAGCAGTTATTTCAGAAATGATTTTTCAGATGCTCAGGCCTACAGGCAATATATTGATTACATAGACATATACAGAATCATCTGCCCTGGGAAGGTAACACCACCAGCAAAGTCATTCTAAACACTGAGTTATCACTTGTCTAGTTTGAGAAAGTGTCAAATCTAGTTAGTGCAATATATTTTTTTGAACAAAAAGATGAAGTTCTTTAATACAGATCCATTAGTTTAGAGAGGCTGTTAAGTTAGTCTGCAATAATAGTTTCCCTTATGTTACTGCTCTTCAGTGTCTTAGAGGGGCTGTTGACTTTGTGACATGCTATTAGCAGTGACTTACCTTCAGCCAAAGAGATTAATTTCAAATTAAAAAGCTGCATTTATAATGAAAACTCATCATATTTTATGAAATATTCAAAAGTCTTTATTTCAGGCCAGGATTTTTACAGGCACCCATCTCATCCTCCACGCTTGTACATGATCAAAGTTGGCACTCCTAACCACAAAAAAAGGTTAAATGATTATTACAGTACAGGCACAAAGTAGCCAAAAAGCTTCACTTTCATTAAGCAAAGCTGTGATTGTGCTCTAACAGCCTTTATCACCAGTGCATAAACAGATCTCCCCTCCTAAGAGCAAGCAGGACAGGGGTGTTCCTTTCCCTTAACTGAAGGAACACCCATGGCAGCTCTGCTACTAAAGCAGGCATTTCATCACATCTGGATACACTGGACACCTTTTTTCATTGCTTTTGGTCAAACTTACTGGCTTGTTCAGAACTGGATTAAACATCCTTATGGGTGTCCATTACTGCTTTCATTATTGCAATCACTATCAGGGTTCCACATTTGAACAATCAACACAATTTTTGAAAAACTAAAGCAATAACAAATTCAGGAGTCTGTTGGTACTGCAGTTTTTTTGCCAAGACCATGCGTCACAACCATCATTTAAAATCTCTTTCCTTTCCAGAAACGTCAATTTCCTTTCACCAGGAAGGCAGCACGAGAGACACTTTGTATCACCCAAAGACAAATTAGCACAAGTAGTGTATTTTACTGCATTTCAAACTTCCAGTTACAGTGGTAAGGGTAGCAATTAGCATATGGAATGAGTATCTGATACTTCGATGTACCAAAGGCAAGTCAGTCACAAAAATTTCCGCAAATACCTCACAAACAAAACCAGCAGCACACATTGCTATCATTACACAGAACTCATTAATGAAACAGGACTGATTGGGCAGCCATCTGGAAAACCAGCTGATAGCTCTGTTATAAAAATAGCAAACCAAATATTTGATCATAGTAAGAGTATGAACAAGTATCAGCAGGAGGGCAGCAAGCATGATTCAGTTAACACAACCTCTGCCTGTACAAGAGTGCCTCCAAGCCACAGAAGGTGTAGTTTCACTTGTACCTCAGTGATCAATACTTCAGTCCCATATATAAAACCCACTCTGGCAAGCTCCCCCAAAGAGGCAATGGAATGTCATTCCATTGGTTCTTCTTCACAGCAAGCAGGCCCACAACAGGGGGAAACAGCAGAAGAGCTTCTCTCCGAGGTAACGCTCGACATATGCTTGATATGTGTACACTTTGTGTCTAGGCACATCTTTGGTTACATTCTCAATGCAGTCTGATTTACAAAATAATAAATAAAACAGTCAAGACTTGGTTAAAATCCAGGCAAAGATTAAAATCTTTTTTAAATCTTTTTTTTTTTTTTACAGAACCCAAGACTTTAAATTCGTGTCTTGTTATATCCATAAACGATAAAATCCCAGTGCTACAGTAAGGCATGTAAATACTGAACCTGAAAGAAAATGAAAATGGGGAGGAAAATGGCATTAACATTAAATGACATCATGTCATTAGCTCTCAGAACAATCAATATGGCAAGTTAGATGTAAAATGAGGAAATAAATAACAAGATTAATAAATCACAGTCAAGTATTCACCAAACAAATAAATGAAAGTCAGCTTTAACAAGGCTTTTCAGCTTTCAATTTTTAAAATTCCTATTTAAATGAAATCAACTTTAGATTTCTAGATATATACACAAGATTTGTGCCATTGTTTGCACTTCAAACCAAATGCAAATGATTTTTAATTATGTTTTCTTCCACATAGATTTCAATATGTGTTTGAGTAGGAATGGCAGGGAAAAGAATTTCTTCTCATTTTAATAAAGCGCCTTTTATTTTCCATTTTATTGGTTCTTTCTGAAGGGTATGTCTGAAATACAGTACTATGAGTAGGCTTAAGTGACAAAACCCATAATGAAAGAAGGATCAGAAAATCTAAATCAGAAGAACAATTTTCTACTGCAAACCTCATTTAATAGTAATGCACACTCAGTAGCAAAATGTCCACATATTAAAGTTACCTCAGGTGATAATATAGGCACACATAGAGAGTATTTTCTCTAATGCACATGGGTAAAAAAGGGAAATTTAAAGAATATGTGGAGCTGAACAGTCAGAAAGCTGAAATGTTCCATTTTGCACACAGACCTCCATCAGGTGGATGAAGAAATCAGAGTAGTGCACACAGCAGGCTGCTTTTGTGAATTAAATCAGGCACAGAAGAACTTTTTGGTCCAGTCTTTTAGATTTCTCATACATGTTATTATTACCGTATAAAGCAAGGCAAACCCCAGAAAAAAGTCCCTGCAAAGTAAAGTTGGAACTCACAGGAAACTTTGTCCGTGTTAAGTACACAAATAAGGCTGCTAATCTTGCCTGGGACTATTTCAAGGATTTCAATTTTTTCAACTGGGGCCTTTTGAATAGAGCCCATGGAGAGCTTGGCAAACATTTAACAACGTTGAACAGTTTCACTTTCAGAGCCCATCAGATTCCTTACCTGCTAAGTACTTAATATTATCAAGTTTGTGCGACTCGAGCATTGTTTTCAGATCTGCCACTTCTGTGTCTATTTTCCTGTCTGTTTGGGTCAGAGCCCGATCCTGCTGTGCATGCTAAGAAACAAAGCAACAACAGGATGCAATTTGGTCACTTTCTGGTTTATTTGGAAATTTAACCCATCCCTTCAAGTTGTACTTTTGCTTTCTCCCTAAATGCACGCTAAGTCGCATTCAAAAAGAGTAAGATGCTTTTTAGCTGATTATATTCAACAGGATCATTTGGTGAATTCTGGAAATTTATGTGATTTCATGTTCCTTACACATAATCAAGGAACTGGCAGAACTGGATGCCTCCTTATCTCAATCTAACAGCATAAACATTAACTTCAACCTGCTGTTCAGTCCACCCATGCTGAAGTCAGTGCTCAATTACAAGAGCTACTGAGAAGTCTGAGAGCCTCTTGTGATAAAATCACAGCAGAGCATAAAGATTTATGGATCATTAGAGAAACTGAGCATTGGTCTTTTGTGTTGCAGAAAAGCATGTGCTCATCTTGTCAAGAATTCTACCACAAAAACAGCTCCAGACAAACTCAGAATCTGATTATGACAGAAGACAGGGCTTCTGGTAAAAAACATGGGATAGAATTATTGCTCAGAAGAGACTAAACTGAGAACAACAGCTGCTGAGTTGCTGGTATTTTCAAATCAGCACTACTGAAACACTGTGAATCATTTAATGAGTTACTGCTAGACAATTTCCTAGAAATAATTCCATATACAACAGAAAGGAAACAAAAGAGAGTAGTAGTGGTAAAAACCTCCTCTAAAATGAAGACAAATCCATCTAGCAAAGTTTCTCACTGAACCTGGGGAGAAGAATTAATTTCACATTAAGAGTGGAACTTCCATCCAGAAAAAATAGTACATGCATGAAGTTTTAAAACAAAGTGACTACTGCACAGTTCATATACACATGCAGAAGGACCAAAAATAAATATGAAAGCCTTTTCATTCTGTATTTACATTAAAATGGTTAAAGACATGAACAAGTCCAAAAAGGATAGCAGGTCTATAACACAACTACAAAAAGATTTGCTGTGTAATAATCAGCTACCAAATTCTTACCAATTCCACTATTTCTGTCCTCATTTCAAGCAGTTTTCTTTCATTAAGTGAATACTAAAGGGGAGAAAAAAAAAGTTAAACATGACACTGTCCTTCAACTTTTTTACCCCTTTTTTTTCCACTTAAAAGCATCTTTATTTGCTTCCAAATTATACAGAACACATAATTTGGATCAGATTATTGTTTGACAACACTTGGGAGACAGCATTGTAGGATAACTGCTGTTCTTTTGAAAAGCACACTTCAGACTGATGTCCATCCACATCTCTGAAATATAAAGTGCAACAAATTCACCAGACACTCATCTCCTGCAAAACCTGTATATATTAGCATGCAGAAGGAAGGTTGGCAGATTGGCATTTCTGAAAAACCAGGACCTATGATTCTAAAAGTAATTTTGGAACAGAATTCCTGTCCCACTACTGGAGCAGTTAAATTATTCATAGACAGCTGCTAAACCACCATAATATTAGTACTGAGGTCATCAGGCACCCATCTCAGAATCCTCAGTTACACAGCCATAACCTCATCTGTTGACATTCCCACATGGAAAGTCACCTTAGTTTTCCTCCACTCTGGCACCTTATTAAACATTAATAAAATCAGATTAAGCTACAGAAATACCCTCCTTAAAGATCTACAGCCATCTGGACTTTTGACTGATCTGAAGTTGAAGGATAGCAGGCTACTAAAAATGTAGAAAATAACATAGAGAAATAACAGCATGTCTACAATTAATGAAAGATTCTGCAAAATGAAGAAAGGGATAAAAAAAGAAAGTCAGACATCTCCTATAAATCCATATTTTTTTTAAATGGCAGAATATTTATAAAAGACTAATTAAAATTATGTTCAGGTAGACATGCAAGAATCAAAACAGGTACAGTATAAGGATGAGTAACTTAGATTAACACCATCTTGAAGCTGAGTGATACTGCAGGTTAGTATGCAAATGCTCTTTGGGCAGGATGTTCTTACTCATATTTGGAAATTACTGTGTTGACATGTTTCTAGAAGAAAGTTACCAAAACTTACCAGTTCTTTTACTCTGCTCTTCTCTAGGTTGAGGTTTAACTTGTTATCTGCACGAACTTTGGTAATTTCATCCTAATGGGAAAAATGAATAAAGCAGTAAGATTTTCTGTTTAATCACAAGCAGAAAGAATTAGACAAATATATTGTATCTTGCTTTACACATCTCATGAATCAAGCTTCTCTCCAATTAGTGCATATAGTTTTCAGAAGTATTTCTATTCTTCCCCTGGGAAACACTGATGTTCTATAGTATGAATGGGATCTCAGAATCAAAAACTAACCATGACTTTTAGCATTGAGAACAGCACTTAATTGAGAACACATCTTTTTATAAATGCAGGGAATGTTCCATATATCCCATAATTCCCTCTGATTTCTAGAAACTCATGCCTAGGTCCACCTGCAAACTGGATTCTTCCATGAAGCAATCTTGATGCTCAAAATAACTTTAAAAGCAGTTTCTAACCTTCCAAAGCAAAACAAGATCTGTTTCTAAAGGCTACATCTAGGGCTTTCAGAAAAAGCTACAGACATTTTAGAAACATTTATCAGATTTTTAAACACCTGACTTTCAAAAACTCCCTTAAGCTGTACACTTGCACTTTACTTTATCAATAGCTGCAAGTGATTCCTGCTTTTCTCAGTGACAGCTGCCATTTCAGTGCAACCTCCTGGCAGGAATTCCAGCCAGCTGACAGCCTGTCATGTGGCAAACTGCTGATCAGATGGATGTGTGGGAGAAGCAGGAGATGGCTGATGTTCTGGGAGATTCTAGATAGAACCAAGGAAGCATTTCTCAAGTAGGCCAATGCCTACGAGTTAAGAGTTCATTAAGTTAGCACAAACTCAATTTCTGTGCTTGCATTTTGAACTTTAACTGGTTTATCCCAAGTTGTCATTGCAACAGATTACATTACAGATTAATAAATGAAAAATTAGAAATCATTTTTCCTTGAACTTTTATATTGTGTCTTTTCGCATGAGCAAACATCAAACAGCTTGCCCTTGTGAGAATTACATATACAGTTAAAAGTAAAATTTAGAGATATTCAGCTTTTAAGAAAAGATGACTCAGGCCCTTGATGCTCTACCACTGCATTACACTAGCTCATTTAGATGCAACTAAAACCCTAAAGTAAGTTACTACTCAAAACTTAGATGGCAAATGAATTTTAAAGTGGTATTCTGAAAACCCAGATGCATTAAGCACTTCAGAACAGTGTGAAACACATAAGAAATGTAGGAGAATCAGAATGAAATGGCAAGGAGACACTAAACTGAGTTTGACAACACTGTCAGCCAGCCCAACGAGTCCAACAGCCTGACAGGTTCATGGACACATCCTAGGGAAGGAAGAGGACTCCATTCTTTCCATTAAGAAGGACATCTCAGCAGCCAACAGCAGTTAGTGCTTAAGTCAGATATCTGCACTCCCTAAAAACAGTTCTGTTTCCCAGTTGCCAACTTTAATCACTCTGGAAAGAATGTAGGTTTCTGTGTAAGGGCTGCTTATGCCTCCACACCAACTGAAATGATAGATTTTAAGAGGATACTGGTATTGATTGTAAAAGGGTGTTTGGATGCTCTGCAAGACACAAAAACCATAAAGAACAGAAACACAGCCCTGATGTTTAAAACTGGTAAGAATAAGAATCTGTATGATAACTAACAGACACAGAGCCTGTTTTCTTGCAGTGGTCATTTACTCCCAAACAAATGGGACTAAACTTGGTGGCCTAAAAAAGCCATTTAAAGACTATTATAAATTCTGGACAATTAATAGGTAAGTCTTCAGAATAAAAAAACAAACCTCCCCACCCCAGCAATCAAAAAATCACAATTATAAGTGCTGTAATTTTAAATGTATGCTGCATCTTTAATGTACAAGCAGCCCTGAATGCAGAACTTCACTCAGCCTTATCCATGATGTGGCAGCCATTTTCTGAATCTGAATTAAGGACAGATAAGTAAAAATGTCTTCAGTTTATATTTTTCTTCATCTCTTGTACCATTCACAGTTCCCTGTCTCCATAAATTAATTAAACTGTCTTTGCTGCAGCCCACAGTGTGTTGTCCACAGCAATTTCAGTATCCTACATATCACAACTAAGCACGCTTTGAAAACAGACCTTTGAAAGGAACATGTTTTATTTTTTCAAGCAAACTAGACAGGTGTTCATTCAATTATCTTACCATGACTTGCTTCTTTATCTGCTGGAGTTCAAGTTTTATTTTCTGGAAGAGTAGGAAAAAAAATCATACACTTTACTACTACATATAAAACCACACCATCTAGAAATACTCAGTAACAGTGACTATAATCCCTGAAGTGAAAAGGCAGGCAATCCAAGCATGGCAATGTCCTCAGTATGTGTGCAGATATATACACATGCATGTTTACTCAGCACTGTGCATGTCCAAACAAAAGGCAGAAATGAGCAATGTCCCACTGGCAGCCCTTCTAACACTGCTTTTGCCACAAGGGCTCATCCCTGGCTCATGGACACCTTGGTGTCCACCAGGACTCTCAGGGCCTTTCCAACTGGTCACCCTCAGCCTGTCCTGGTGCCTGAGGTTATTCCTCCCCAGAGGCAGGACTGGGCATTTCCATTTGTTCAGCTTCATCAGACTCCTGTCATTCCATCTCCCCAGCTTGCTGATGCCCCCATGAATGGCAGCACAACTGCCTGGTGTGTCAACTCNCTGATGCCCCCATGAATGGCAGCAAAACTGCCAACTTTGTACCACCTGCAGACTTGCTGAGGTTGCACTCTGCTCCATCAGCAAAGTTAATAATTAGTGTTAAAACCATCCTGGCCCCACAGTCATCCTCTTGGCTACAAGATGCTTTTTTACATCATCAGGAAAAAAAATAAGCAAGAGCTAGAAAAGCACTTTCCAGGATAGTGACTTTTACCTCATTTTCTGAACGAAGTGCTGAAAATTCACTTTTTTCCAAAATAATCATGTCCTTTTTCACACCACCAATATGGGACATGACTTGCTGAAGTGCAATTTCCTTGAAAAGAAGAAAGAAAAAGCTAAGGACATATCATAACTACAATGCTTTTCCTCATTTGTGAGGAAAACCCACAACCAACCCACAGTACCAAAAACCTCAAGGTCCATCACAACACTGGTAATTATCTGATAAACTTAAGACAAAATTAACTAGCAAAAAGATAGAGGAATGGCTGTTCTTCTCCTTCAGACTTTTAAAATACAGTGTCTAACAGTAATAAATAGCAATATATATTTCATTAGCAGGCATATTAGGCTTCAATTTCCTTTAAGCCCACCACTGTCTCTGATCTAACCTGCTGTACTTTGGTGACCATGTCCTGGTAGATCATGTCCAGGTTGGTGTTCATGATTTTCACCAGTGCAGATACAATGACCTCCGACTGCTGAGTGGTGAACCCTAAGCAAAACAAAATGCAGCAACATTCAGAGAAAGATACAAATCTGCACGGTTTACAGAAATACCTTCCCTCTCTCAGCAACATTAGCATGAATCAAAAATAATCTATTCCCTTCCCTATATTTTAGTATAAAAGCAGCAATATTTCCTATAGTATTCTATGTTCTATCCTAAAAACTGCATTTTACAAAGCAGTCCATATTCACTCCTCTTGTAATACATTGCTGCATATTCAAGGTGCAACATCCCAAATAGTAGAAATCCAATTAATATATTTTAACCCACTACCTTGAAAATTCTGGGGTATTTTATTCTCAGTGCTTAAAATTTCATTATTATTATTATTACAAACAGAAGTTATTCAAGCTCACTGTTTCCTTTTTGAATAGAAGAAAGCCCTGGATATTCTTGCCCAGTATATAGAAAAGCCCCCAAAAATCCATAAAGCTCAAGTTTTAACATTGCATGTCAGGGAAGAATAACACACTTTGTAAACTAAAAAAACCACCCACAACATGACATTAAAAATAGCTCCTGGTTTCAAACAAATTACCATTTTCTTCCAACAGGCATACCAGCGCATGAGTGTCAAAAAAAAGCCTTCTGTTTCCCAGTAAGGAAATATTCCCTTTGCTTTGCAAAGATGATGATGAAGAGATGCTTACATCTGGGGAAAAAAAAAAAGGGAAAAAGGAAACCTAAGTTATTTCTTAACAAGGAGTATTTAATCCATGTGTTTGCCTTCCAGGAGTTTCCTTACTAACCCCAAATGTTTCTCGTTTATGACAAAACATTTTGTGTTGAGATGACAGCTTGCTTGGAAGCCACAAAGCATCCCACTAACAAGTTCTACAGGCAAGAGATGGAAAACAAAACACTGTGCCACTGCTGCCCTTCCAAAATGCATTTCCTGAATATAATATTATAGGAAAAATCCCCCCAAGCACCAGGGTCCTAAATCTTTCGTTTACCATAAGCACCACGGCTGGTGGGAGCTCTAAGGGCTAAATCCACACTCTTTAAGAAGCGAACCTTCATCACGTGCCCTTTAGAGGAAAAGTAACCACTCCAGTTTACCATTTACTGGGTTTTTTTAGAGAAAATACTTTGAACGCCACTCTAGGTCAGTACATAGTTTGCACTGGGGCAGGTAGTGAATAAACCATCCTTATCAGACTGAATGCCAGTGGAACACGAGGTGCACCGTCAGCAGGCAGATTCACAGGGCCACTGAGGCTGGGAAGAACCCGAGGCCATCGACTCCAACCTTTGGTCCAGCTCCACCACCACGACAGCCACAGCCACTCCACAGCACTCAGTGCCACATCCAGGGGCCGTGACCCCACCAGCTCTCCTGAGATCCAGCCTGAATCGCCCTGACACAGATTAAGGCCATGATCCCATGCCCTGGCGCTTGCTGCCTGGGATAACAGCCCAGCCCGTCCCGGACACGGCCTCCTTTCAGGGATGTAGAGAGGGGCAGGGTCCCCGTCCCGCCCTGCCCTGCCGGCCCAGNAGGGAAGGAAGGGAAGGAGAGAGGAGGAGGAAAGGCCGGCGCTACCGCGGCGCCATGGCTGGGCGCGCGCCGCCGCGCTTCCGCTTCCGGTGACACCGCCGGGTTGATTCTATGGTTCTCGGGAGCGGCGCGGGCGGGCGCGGCCGGGGCGGGGAGGCAGGGGATCCTCAGTATAATAAGTATATGATTCCTGCCAGTAGGGAAATAAATTATTTTATTGCACCCCTANAATAAACCATCCTTATCAGACTGAATGCCAGTGGAACACGAGGTGCACCGTCAGCAGGCAGATTCACAGGGCCACTGAGGCTGGGAAGAACCCGAGGCCATCGACTCCAACCTTTGGTCCAGCTCCACCACCACGACAGCCACAGCCACTCCACAGCACTCAGTGCCACATCCAGGGGCCGTGACCCCACCAGCTCTCCTGAGATCCAGCCTGAATCGCCCTGACACAGATTAAGGCCATGATCCCATGCCCTGGCGCTTGCTGCTTGGGATAACAGCCCAGCCCGTCCCGGACACGGCCTCCTTTCAGGGATGTAGAGAGGGGCAGGGTCCCCGTCCCGCCCTGCCCTGCCGGCCCAGCTCCCTCAGCCTGCCCTGCCCTGCAGACCCAGCTCCCTCAGCTCCCTCAGGGGGGCCGTGCCCGGACACTCACCGTGCCGCCGGCTGCCCGCGCCGCTCTCGCTCCTCCTGCCCCACCCGGGGCCGCTCTCGCCCCTTTCGCCCCACACGGGGCCATTCCTGCCCCCTTTGCCC
>WBMV01004342.1:158069-209265 GCA_013396655.1 Campylorhamphus procurvoides | reverse complement strand
GTCAGAGGATCCTCACTGTAATAAGTATATGATTCCTGCCAGTAGGGAAATAAATTATTTTATTGCACCCCTATAAAACAGTAAAACCGACTGTTGTAAAGTCATCAGTTTCCCTGAGCCTTTATCAAGGGATACCTAAATTATGATAAGGAATCTGTCAAAACACTAAATCCTAAAAATCCCCTGTCACTCCTTTATCAAGACACTAAATTGTACATCACCCTCCAAACTCCCCTGTCACCCCTTTATCAAGGAATATCTGAATTATGGTGGGAAGTTAGCAAGATACTAAATTATAATGTCATTAACCAGTTGTAAAAATAATAACTGTAGCCATATAAAGAGAAGTATGTAAAAATGCATATGTATACCATGTAATGAATATGTATAAAAGTGGCTGGATAAAAGCCAGACACACATTGTACCTGATGCACGAGTTGGTGGAGCGAAGACTCCCCCCTCGTGTCCAGCCTGCATTGCTCTTACCACAGTGAGCTGCCCTGCATGGCTGTGTTTGTTTTCATTGCAAGCAAAAGCAGAAACTTACCTAAAGCACATTGCACCTCCTTGGCTGTTTTATGCACATTGTCTGGCATTAGCAAAGCAGTAGTTGCTGATGTTTGTGAGTCTGCAGACAGCTGTCTGCTACAGGAGAACAGGCTGAGAGAATTGGGATTGTCCAGCCTGGGGAAGAGGAGGCTCCAGGGAGACCTTACAGCACCTTCCAGTACCCAAAGGGAGCCTACAAAGATGGAGAGAGGCTACTTACAGGGACATGTAGTGAGACGACAAGGGGAAATGGCTATAAACTTGAAAGAGGGTTGGTTTAGATTAGATATTGGGATGAAATTCTGTACTGGGAGGGTGGGCAGGCCCTGGCACAGGTTGCCCAGAGAAGCTGTGGCTGCCCCATCTCTGGAAGTGTCCAAGGCCAGGCTGGATGGGTCTTTGAGCAGCCTGGTCTAGTGGAAGGTGTCCCTGCCCATGGATTGGAACTAGATGGTCTTTAAGGTCCCTCTCAACCCAAGCCATTTCATGATTCTGTGATCTTCCAGATCCTATTTCAACCTTCTCTATGATGAAGAGTGTTATTTACTAACCAGCAAGTAGATTCACTGAGTCTGGAAGCACCTCCAGTAGGCTGCAGTAGCTTCAGAGCTATCCATTTCACTAACTGAGCGTTGGGGACTAATTTCTGCACTGAGAGAGGCATAAATGGGGTAGCTGCAAGCCAGGAGAGGACAGGCCAAACAACTTTCTGCTATCTCATGATTCTGAGTTGCTTAATGCTTGGCTTTAATCTATCCATTGCCCCTTGAAAGCCATTAGGTCCTGCCTAAAGACAGTAAATGAAGCAAATGCTTGGTGTCCTGAAAACTTTATGCCTGCAGGCACACGGCGTTCACTGATCTGAGGACTTACAAGCCCCTTGGTTGTAACAGTGAGGTCTGCAGAGGAAGATTAAGAAGTGCTGAATGACCTTAAAAACTGGGGAAACAGAAACAGCAAAGTAATGCAAAGTGCAAAATAAGGACTAATCACATCTGCTGTACTTTTAGGTGAAAACTGAAGGAGGGTAAAGTGAGCTCTGGGACATTTTGGGTGACCCACCAGTGTGCTATGGCTGCAAGGAGAGCAAATATAACCCAAAGGTGTATCAAGTAGGATGTTTTCAGTGGTTCACAGGGAAAGTTGCATTCACCCTTGAGTACAATGTAATTTCAAATGAAAAATACAGTTCTGGACACTTCAATACAATAAAGATGAATTCATATTCAAACTGGGATCCTTGTGTAAACAGGATAATTAAGGGGAATGAAGCATCTTTTCTGCTCCAGATAATTAAAAAGAAACTGGCTTGTTTAGCTAAGCAAAATAAAACCTGAGAAGGGTTCTTGTTTCCATCTCTAAGCAAAGTGGAAGAGTAAAAGTAGACAGAAAAAGAAAAAAACCTCAACTGTTTGTGTGAAAGAACATTACTGGTAAAGGAACATTTGGAGTATAGCGACCGTAAATAAATGTAGATTGGAAATTAAAAAGGTTTTTTCCACAGGAATCAGAAACTGTAATCAGTTCTTAGGGGTGAGCGTGGTTGGCTCGTGAAAGGGATTTTACAATGCAGTTACCTGGGGGTTCTGGGACTGGTTCCTGTGCCCTTGCATTGTTTCTCCACTAGTGAGGCTTTTCACTTTGCCCCTCAAGCATCTGGGACTAGCCACTGTCAGACAGAGACTAATGAGCTGAAAGGACCACAAGTGCAACCCAAAAGAGCTTTGACTAGACCTGTTGTGTATTTGCAATGTTCTAAGGTAGTAACTGCACAGAGTTCAGGGGGATTAGCAGCTGTCAGGGGTGATGAACACCCCAAGCTGCTCTTAATTCTAAGTGGGAAAAGCTGAAAGCCTCCCAGGATGGAAAAGAATAAGAGTCAGCAGTGCAAGGAATGTTTTCCCACGCTGAAGGGATTAAAAGAAAAGGGTCATCAGGGCTTTCAAATGAATATGCAAATGATAAGGTGCATTTTGAGTGATTTCAGTGCTCCTGTATCAAGGATGAATGTGCCCCGGTGGTTTTGAAGCAAAGGCAGCACCCAACACACTGAAGGCAGAAAATAAAGCAATGCCATTGTTATCCTTGTCTGCGACAGGTAATAATTTGAATTGTACAAAATCTTCTCCAATTCTTTTCAGGGGGATGCATAGGTGAAGTCCTTCCTCTGTTATTTTTAGTGGAGAAATCAGTGATGAGTGTGTAATTTCTTCCCTTACATTTGTTTACCTGTGAGAACAGGTATATTGCTGGTAAGGAAGGAAGAATCACTGAGGAATAAAGCCAAAATGATCCTACCCATAGATGGCAGCAGTAGCTGCTCCATTTCAGTCCTGGGACCCGGGCAAGGTTTAAACCAATTGACCTGATGCTCTGAGTGGCTAAACAGACATTCCAGAGACCTTCAAATGGGGTCATGCACCGAACTCCGTGCAGGAGCCACCAGCAGAATGCATCTCACTGTTCCAGTTGCCAGAAAAAGCCCTGCTGTGATTTCTTGAAGGAAGGAGGTATAATATTTATTCAAGTGCTACAGTTGACAGCAGTAAGAAATGGCATTTATATTAGAATATTAAATCTTGCTCTGTCCTCTCTGACGTGTTTTTCCTCTTGAATAAACAGATAGATACTATCTGTATTTAAAGCTATCAAAACTGAGTGCCTTACAATGGAGGACAAATTGAACCAATACCCCTTCCTGCCAACCCAAGAATTACCTTGTATGCAAAATATTTATGTATTCACCACCTTTGACTGAATAAGGCAGGAGGAATCATTGCCATGGCACAGACAGCAGCAGCAGCAGCTTCTGATTGCCATATGCAGGAAGACAGAAGTAAGAGAGGAGATTGTCCATAGGAGTTATCTGGTTTTTATCTTTACACACAGGGAATCGAAAAAAATGTAAATAAGAATTTCATGTCCCCACAACCCTGGTCTTACTTCTTTCCTAAAGGAGTCCTGCAGCAGGGTTGTCAGGCAGGACTTTCTGTGCTGGATTTTAATTGCCTCTCAGAGCTCTGGCTCACACTGGCAGAAGATTCAGGAAAAGAAATATAATTTCCAAGCAAGTGAAAAGGGAAGGAGTAGTTTGAAATTTGGGAGTCACCCCTGCAGTAAGAATCTTTTCTTCCTAAGGATGGTTGTGCATTGGCTTTTGAACTTTCTGGAAATGCATTTATTATTTACAGTTTTTCCCAGGTATCTCAGGCAGGGCAGTGCAAATATACAAGACAAAGTCACCAGCCCGTGTGTTTTTTTAAGAAGGGCATATTATGCTGTGAAGAGAATTAGGATCAGCAGCAGCGTGGCGGTGTGTGCAAGGATGCATGAGCAATGTGGGGGTGTTTTAAAGTTTTAAAGTTTCACCACTGTCATATGAGGATAGCAATACTTTAGTGGCCTCTGGTGTAGCAGGACTTGTGTGCAGGGCAGAAAGTGGGGGTCTGAGGGAAGGTTTCAAGGAGGAGGCAGAGCAGAGGGCTTTGTGGAGTAGTCCAGAGGTGTCTTCCAGGCATAAATGTGCAAAAGAAAGATTACCAGAGTCAGTGGACAAAACTGTCCATGGGGGGGACAGACATGAACATA
Organism: Campylorhamphus procurvoides; assembly: GCA_013396655.1. Lineage (NCBI taxonomy): Eukaryota > Metazoa > Chordata > Aves > Passeriformes > Dendrocolaptidae > Campylorhamphus > Campylorhamphus procurvoides. The sequence goes on along the minus strand of WBMV01004342.1, from coordinate 205,128 downwards.
AAGGGGTGAAAGGAGGACAGAAGAAATGAGCATAAAGGTTTGGAAAACCTTGTGAATATACAAGAGGTACAGAGCTGAAGCTTTGCTGACTCTGTGATGCAGATGGGAGAGAAATGGGGAAGGACAAACACCAAAGGGGGCCAAAGGCATCAGAATAAGGAGCAGGGGACTGGCAATAGCAGTGACATCTTGTACTGGGATGAGGGAGTGAAATGGATGTCACCAAAGCTTTGGGTTGTCATGGAAGGAAAGGAAGAGGCTGATGTAGGAAAGGAAATGGAGGTGAAAAGTGGATGGCCATTACTTGCTGTTCATTATCCTGTGAGACAGTTAAGCAGTGAATCAATTGTGATACCAAGCAATTGTGTAGATAATGAGATAAGCAATGAAGCAGTTATACAGCAAATTATTTCTGATATTAAATAAAAATGGGGAGAATCAACAGCAATATGAATCAATTATGCAGAGAACTATTACCAAAGTCAGTTAAGTAGAGAAACAGTTATAAAGCAAGAGAATGGATAAATTAATTATGAAGTGGGACCGTAATGTTGAGAATTAATTATGAAGAATCTTCCTTTGTGATAAGGGGCATGGTGTCTGAGGCAGCTTCACACACAGGAAAAAAAAGTCCAAAACAAACCCATAAAAACAGATGCAAAACTAATGAAGATACAAGTCCTGCAGCAGTTCTCAGACCCTTTGTCACATCCTCTCCTGTCTATCTTTGCTCAGGGTCTAACTTCTTTGTGTCCTTTCTACCTAAGAGCCTGAAAGCTGGATTCCTCTCTGCCTTGCCTTGGTTTCCACCTCTACAGAATAGCTGTCAGCCAGCAGCAAAGACATCTTTCCATTTTCTCAGCTCTCTCTGCTGTTACAGCTGGATGAAAATCAACTGGCCTTTTGGACACTACACTTAAAGTACCCTAGATGTTATCTGATGCTTTGTTTCTTCTAATCATCTCTTAAATATGAGATTATATAAATGGTAGAAGCTGCCTGTGTGTCTGGGCTGGGACTGGTGGCTCTGCAGAGCACTGTGGGCTCATCTAAAAGCAGGGGATGTTGAACTGTATAGCTGACATGAAGAGTGATCCCTGCTGGGGTGCACTGAAGGGATCCACAAGAGGACTGAGACACAACTAACTTTATAACCATAAAAAATGACATCAAATAAATGCCTGTTTATTTCAAAAAAAATATTAAAATGTCAACATCACCTAGAGCTTTCCAACAATAAATACTGTGAGGCCAAAAGACCTGAAAGAAAACATCTTTAAATTTTAACTCTTCAGAAAGAGAAAGGAAATTACCAGCTAAGAGCTGACCTCTGTTTCTTTAGGATTTCACTAGACCACAATTCCTTTTTAAATCAAATACAAATCACCCAGAAAGAAACAACTTCTCCCCCCTACCCAGGAGTTATTATCAATAAATACTGTGTCTGGAAGAAGTAATAGGTCTCCTTTTTCTACTGAACAATAGTCTAGGTTATAACATTTTGTAGCTTTTCCAGATGGAAGAGAGCAGTTCAATAAAAGATTTTGCATCAGTAAGGTCATTTGGGGACATAATTATCTGTGAAAGACATTGCATTTTGGCAATACATGAAAAGAGCTTACAGTTCTGGGTGCCTAGTTCTTTGTGGTGTTTTTGAGGTAAGTCTTCCCTGCACTGTTTTTTAAGTGGCAAATTTCATTGCATTTAAGAAGAGTCCACAGCGTAACAGATGGCAAAAGTGCCATGGAATAATTTTAATAATAGCAGAAAGCCAATTGCTTGTCAGCAGAAAATACCTTTTGCAGAACTGGCCCAAACCCTACAGAAACCCTATGTTTGTTGTTGCTGAGAGATTCAAGCTAGTCAATTTTGTAAGAATCTGACAAAAGCAGTCTTTGCATTCATATAAATATATTTAGGGAAGGTGCAGCTGCTGAAATGAGCACCTGAGGGATGGGAAATGCTGCTGGAGTGAAACAACAGAATTAAAAAAGATGAAATTACCTTGGTTGTGACTTGGCCATGATATTGTGGCTTTTGGAGGAGCTTTATGTTAGTTTATACACACACTGAAGACTTTCATTTTGCATCTTTTCATTGACAGTATTATGCAGAGATGTACTCTGCCTGCTAAATGTTAATGAATGCTCTTTTTGGCACTGCTGTGAGAAATGGCAATATTATTATCATTTCTGTATTACAGATGTAAAGCCCTTAAATTACAGTCCTTTTTGAGGGTTTTTTTCATATATTTTTGACAATAAGGAAAAGTCCCTACAATTTACTAGAAACTCATACATTTAAATGATCTCAGGTTTGTTAAGGTGACTGTGAATGTCTGAAGAAGTCTGAATTTTTTTGCTTTCTGTGTTTTCCTCCTGAAGGAATGGCACACCTAGACATAAAATCCTACAAACCTCAGCTCAGCTCCTGAAACTTTGTACTCACTTTTGTTATCACTTAAATGGGACCTAATACCATTTCTGGGCATTTTTGGTGCTGGAGCAGGTTCCAGGTGTGAGTTCCAGGTCTGTGAAGTGTTTCAGCATCCTTAGGGAGCTCATGACATGTGATGAATCACACCAGTAAGTGAGGCGGGTGTGGATGCATTTTTTAAACAAAACAAGGTAAAAAGTTTTCGTATTTAAAAGCAAACAATTTGTATTTGAAACAAAGAAACCCTAAATACCACTCCCAAGGAAGATGCCTCAATTTGCAGTGCCTGAAAAAACTAATCAGCCTGAATGACTAAGGCATTACATGTTCACAGAGTACAATGCTGTGTTCACACACAACATCACCCAGAAGACAATTTTAAAACTTTCAGAACTGGTGCCATGAAGTATTTAGATGTTTTTTGGGTGACTGTAATCCAAAGAAACACTTGAAATGCAACAGAAGCATGTAGATATTATTTCTACCTTAGGAGAGACCTCAAAGTCTGGAGGAGCTCCTATCTGTTGACTCTGTGGGTTCAGTACAAAACCCCTCATTTTTCCCTGAACACGACTGTGATGGGGGCAGGATCTCACTGGCACAGAAATACCATTCCAGCTTTTCATTTGCCAAGTGTATTTTTAACTACTTGTTTTGGAGTGGCTGCTCTGCACTTTGCTTTAGTGTTATTTTTATAAAGATAATTTGTAGCTGTGGAAAAGGTGCTGAGGGTGCACTTCCAGAACCTTCTTGTACATATGCAAAAATAAGGAATAAACAAATAAATGCTCCTTTCACATGACCTCATCAAGGGCAAAGCCAAATTCCTGCAAAGAAAACCAGCTGGGCAGAATTTTCTGACATTATTTCTGTCCCCATGGCATCTCCAGGCCCCAGTCACAGACTGGGATATTACAGTGGCAAGTGCCACACCAAAATAAAAAGGATGTCTTTGCTCCAGGGGGCTTTTATAACAGCAGCAATGTCTGTCAGTAGGACCCAGGAACATTTTTCAGAGTGTGGAAGTATCAGCACTTTCTTTTCACACAGGCTCAAGGGCAGATGGGATGGGTGTGATGACACCTAAAAGTTGCATTTCAGCTACTGTGTACAAACTCATAAATGCTTCAGAAGAGCCAAGCTGTACACTTGCTGTACTTTGAAGAGGTAAGTTAAAAACCAAATGCTAATCAGCCAGCTATGCAGAGATGAAGTGGGGACAGTCAGCTCAGGTTTTCAAGTCAGCATTGCTGAGGGATTTTGCTTGTGTAAACACTTGTGATCTTGTTTTCTATGGCTACAACCATCTGAAGTTTTGCATAGCTGCAGACTGAACATCTGCATAAATCTGAATGAGAGATTTAAAAAACAAATCAGAAGATTATGTAGCAAAACTACATCTTTGTTGCAGCATTTTGGAGCTCAGACAGAAAAAAATCAGACACATTATATGAAACTAACAATGCAAAATTGTGTTTCCAGTATGTATAATCCATCTGGACACCAGCTTTTATCACCTCTATCTATCTTCAGGTTTGAGCTGGAGGTGGCACACAGCTAGGAGCAAAGAAATCATTATGAATTGTTAGGTTAGTATTGAAAACACTGCATAATTCCAATAAATGGACTGTAAGAACACATATTTGGGGAGGTAAAGGCCAAGGGACTCACCTCTCAAATCTCATAGTGGTGGTGAGGTATGGCTGGAGCCCAAAGTTTCACCAGCTGAAAGGGCCAGCAGTGCCTTCATTAAGAGAAAAGGGTTGAGCTTGTGGCTCCCTGTGCCAAGTGACAGTCCCCAAATTTGCTGGAGTGCAGGAGACTTTGGGATCCCACACATTAAACTTCTATTCATGCAGCCATGCCCTAGCCCTGCCTGCATCTCAGGTGTTTTGGGATGCCCTCCCAGGCTGTGACCATGCTCTTCCTTGTGTGTGCACACAAAGTTAGAGCAATGCACGTGAGCTGAGGCTGCACAGGAGGAAAACAAGCATATCTCTTTATGAAATGGGAAAAAAAATCTCTCTAAGGTGATTTTACATATTGGTTATCCTCTGGCAAGACACATGCATTGTTAAGATCACACACACACACACAGAGGTGCCCTGCTTTCTGCATCTCCCATGACTTTGGGGAAATCACATTAACAGAGACACAAATCTGGGATCTGGGAGACTTCAGAGCAGGGAAGAATTAAGAAAGGGAGTTGCAGCTTTGAATGGCTCTCTTCTCATTACTAGCACCTAGAGCTCTGAGTGGCATCGGGCCCTGTTTCAAGAAAGCACAACTAAATGCAAGACAATTTACACAAAATCTCAGATTTTACCCAGTTGGGTAAAATGGAAATATTTTTTTTTGGATTGACCAGAATTAAAAGATTTTTGGTCAAATGAATCAAAGCATTTCATGCTAGAGCAGAGGAAAACAAACCTGGCCTGCTAATACTGATGTTCTGCCATCATCTAGTTTATCTCTTTGTCTAGATTAAAGCCTGGTACCACAGCACAGATTTTCACTGGCCCTGACAAGTTCCTCAGCTGGAGCTTGTGCTGAGGGAAGGGGATAAAGAGAAGGAGGCCCTTGGGCAGCTCAGCCCAGCACTGCTCATTTGGGGAGTGTTGCAACTTTGCAGTGAAATGAAAATGCAGCTGGAATTGGGGTTTGTTTGAACGCTGGAAGTGCAGCTGGGAAGTAACTGGTGGGTTAAAGCTGCAGATGAAAAGCCGTGGGCATTTGCAGCAATTAAGCAGTCTGGAGTCTTTCAGAGAATGAGCAAAAACCCCCACATTTTAAATACAGAGAAAATACCAGGCAAATATATCTCTGTAGCTTTTTCCTGGTGCTTTATTTCATCAACCAGTGAGTGATAGTAGTGTTCATACTCTACATATATTTTTTTCCACCAATAATATTCCTTTAAAAAGAGATCATATTTAAAGATATGGTGGAAATGAATGGCTCAGGCCCCTGTTTCAGGGTGTCAATTAGATGGCTGCTTTGGCAGTGCTGAGTGGCTGACAGCATGCAGTTAAAATCACCCGTGGCCTCCCCTGCTTCTTCCCCCATTAGCTTCTATTGTCTTTAATTCTTCCACTGATTTGAATAAATAATAATTACAGTTCAGTAATCCTTGTTATAGCATAGCTTAATTAGTCTCCGTAGCTGACTGATGCTTTATAATCATGAAGATAGCAATGAATTAAATACAGGATAAACAAAAACCCCTCACAGAACAGCTTTCTCTCCATCATAAAAATACTTCCCAAGGAACTATAGGAAAAAAAATTACTATTTTAAAAAGTATTTTAACTTATTTTCCTTAGCGACTGCCAGTTCTTAATTTGTTGATATTTTAAGTTTCCTCTCTTGGGTTTCAACTGGTAGATGGACCATGTCCTGAAATGTAGATAGCATTTTTATCCCTAAGTAATGGATAAAATGACTGTAATGGATAAAAAAGGAATGATGCTGCATACAAGAAAGTAGAATACCAGAGCTGCACACTTGGACAATTTAATTCTGATTTCACTTTAGCTCAAAAGTTTGTTCTATTCTGCATGGGATTTTATACTACAGTCATCACCACAATACCTGAGCACCTTCCAATAATGCCTTAAATAGTGTGACTAACATCTGCTACAAGTTTGTTTTCTCATCTTCTCTAATGCACTGAGAAGTTCCATTTAAAATAAATAATTATCATGAGGAAAAGCATTTGTCCATTAAGGCTACCAAAAAAAAGAGCAGCAGCACTTTTTACACAGATGACCAAATACTTAGGGGGAAAACACACTCCTTTTCTACAGGTCAGAAATAAAGCTTTGGGCTTACAATGTTCAAGAAGTGCTTTCTACAGGTGTCTCAGGAAGAACTCTTTGCACCACTAACCTGTTCCTAATGCCTCTCTGTCCCCAGGATTGTTTCAAGGCAAAATCTTGGGAGAAGCAGCTGTGTGCATCTGGCCCCTCTGCATCCAGAATGGGGAGGAGTTGAGTAAACCATTCACACAGTGAAATCAGAAATAAAGGGGAATTTGGCATTGTTGAATGACCAGTGTACTTTGCTCAAGACACAAAAAGAAATCTTAAAAAGATTAAAAGAAAAAAAGATGAAGAAGTGATCAGAGAGAGCAGAAATGCCATGTTGCACTAAGTGGCTTAAAGCCATTCAAAGCCCAGGCTCACTTCTTTTGATACATCTAACAGATAAATCATGTTGCTGTTGTTTGATAATCTACATTTGAATTTTATGCTTCAAATTCAGATGAATCCTAGCAAGCATAGGAGTCGTTACTCCCTAATTTGAATTCAATTGAGTAGCATCTGTGCTGAGAAACTAATTGCACAGATTTTCCAGTGGGCTTTATGTGAAGTATTTCCTCTTCTCCATTCAAGAAATGAGGCTTTTGTTAGCTCTGCAGATAACCATGGTTCAGATTCATGCCTATCATTAGCATCTTCTTTATGTTTTGGTGGCTGTTGTTTTTCCATCAGGTGTTTATGTGAGTTGGATTCCTGCAAGATAACAACCCCAGTTTCTCCTACCAGTCTTTTCCTTGGGTTTCTGTTGCAGCTCTTCCATCACACAGCCTCTCCCTGCAGTCTGGGTGCTCCTGCGAGTCCCATCTCTGTTTCTGTTGCCTTTGGGTCCTCTGCAATACAATTTATTTCAGTAAGATTTTGAAAATACAGCAATCTAAACGGCTCTGAAGACCCATGTGTGTGTTCTGTTACCAGGCAGGATCAGTCCAGCTCCTCAGAGGGGGTGATGAATATATTGGCATCACAGAGAAACTGAAGGTGATGAAATAGGATGCAGTTAGCAACAGCATAGACTTTCTCCCCAGTGCTGGAGAGAAACCATAATGTCCCCTCAGTTCCACCAGAGATGCCCCAGAGCACAGAAACTCGGCTAATGACTGGAATCTCGCAGTCAGGACTTTCAAATGACATGTGCTATGTAGTTCAGACAAGCTGTGATTTATTTCAACAGGTCCTGTACCCTTGAATCCTGTCTTTTATCACTGAACCAATCCACAAGATGAGTCTTCACAGGCATTTGTGATAACTGCTATAAATGCTGGATTAAAATGGGACCAGAACGTGCTGTTGGTAACATGAATCTCCTCCTCTTCACTCCTGAGGGAGCTGCAAACACAGGAGAACACCCAGCTCAACCTTCCTTTCTTACTCACTTTTAGCCTGATGTGTTTTCCTGTTTATTACTCTCTTATTTGTGTTAGAAAAACACATCCTTCCCCTTGCTATAAGAATAATATTAGTTATGTGTTCCAGATAGAAAGAGCCCCTGTTGCATCCTGCATTGTTTTTATCCAGGAGTTTGCAGGTGAATGAACCAGACCACATTCTTTAAAATAAACTGAATTCAGAAGCACAGAGCTAAAGGCAGGAGCATTTCAAGAAGCAATTAGAACACATTTTGAAAACAGAAAGACCTGAAAACAAAGCAAAGCAGACAGCCTAAATTGCCTTTTATCCCCTGTCCTCCAGCCCCTGGTTTTTGATCTGTGACTCTTCAGTGAGGGAAAAGAAAGTTTTTATCAAAAATATCCCTATAATTTAGGTACTGCAATAACCTGCAATCTGCAGGCTTTCAGGGCTCGGAGAGGTCAGGCAACCACCTTTTGTTCAGCTTCTCAATCTCTATCATTTTCATGCTAAGCACCTGAGCCAGAATGTCACAGAAATCTGTGGGTAGATTTCTATTTGAGCTGATTGAGGCAATGCTAAGTGCTGCAAACGTGTCCATGACTGTCTTTAAAGATCTGTGTAATGAGCAGCAGTGGATCAGCGATTTACACCTCTTCTGTTACCATCATCCACGCTAACAAACCGCTCCAAGATCATCCCCACCTCTTGTCAAAAGCCTTTTGTTTTCACACGTGCCATGTAAAATTTGCTGCTGAATTGTAAAAGGCAAATGAAAGTGTGGCCAGGTAGATGGATTTATCTTATCATAATATTATGACAGTTGACTTAGTGATTGTGTTGCTTGAACTGTGAAAACACAGCAGAGGATGAATGATGGCAGGCAGCACCTGTGAAAGGTAAAGGTGCTTTGTTCTGCTGCTGTAGTGACAAGGGAGAAAAGGATGATCTAAAAAATCCCCCAAAGACTCATTAAGAAGCATTTAATTTGCACACAAGTGTATTGTGCTAAATTTGCTTATTGGTTTTGATGTCAACAGCGACCAGTACTAACGAAAAGCTTATGCAACATCAGTGAGTTTAGTAAGAAAAAGAATACAAATTTAAAAAATAACTTTAAAGAGTTAGATTACACCAAACTGTAATTACCAATTCAAGATTACACAAGACTGTAATTAAGAGTTCAGTGTTACAAGCACTATCTAAAGGAAAATGATGACACATTTACAGTGTGTACAAACACTGTTGCTACCAAAGTTTTAACACCATGTGTTTTCCCCCCTTCTACTAGTGGTTCAAATGGCTTAGGTAAACTAGACACCAGTGGGGAAATTTGGCCAGGTTAATGTTATGTACTATGCCCCACTTCAAGACAGGTCTTAAGATGCTCCTTAAATTTACCTCTCTCTGAAAATAAGTTTCCTAAACATATGCTTGACAGTAGCACGTGCTATGATCACATTTCTTACAGCAGCACACACAGGAATATTATCCTGACTCAGAACCACAAGGATACAATCCTTGTTTTAAACTCCTCCCAAGAGAGGCAAATAAGAATTTATAGTCACTTCACTCACAGGAATGTTATAATGGAACCCACACTTCACTCCAAACCAGAACCAATAAAAGGAGGACAATTTTTACTCATTTGTGGTCAGGCCCTACTGGGATAGTACTGTGAAGTTTTAGGGCTGATCTGCTTCTACAAGATTGTGAATTTCCTGCCTTTTATGGAACTTTTAAGTGTGTTTTTAAAAGATTGCTAGGGATACCAGCCTTAAGAAGGGGTTACTGTGACTGTATAACAGTAAATGAGTATATTATAATATTATAAACAGTAAATTAGAAGCAAAAGGGAACTCATCAAAGCAAAGACAGCTGGAGGCCAATTGCAGGATTATCTCATGTAGCAGCCTGTCCAAAACCCAAATTCAAGCAAATATTCCATACAGAAACGTTGACCCCAAGGGACTTTTCCCATTGAAGGCAATATTCATTTCCAATCCCTTTCTGGCTTCCACTGTGGGCTTTTATTACTGCTGCCCAATGCAAGGGACCACCTTGCCTAGAGAAGTGGCAGGGCATGAGGATCTATTTAGTAAAATAATTTAGAAAGACAAAACCAGTGCTCAAAGGGGAGCATCTTTGCTGCAGGAGGACTCTCCTGGGAAGACTCACAGCACCCAAATCTGTCTCCACCTCCTTCCTGCTGGGCAATGACTTGGCTTCAGCTGATCATACCTGTGTCCATCGAGTTGTAGCTCCTTGGGTCATCACGTATCTGTGCTAATACAGCAGGTCCTGTCAGCAAATCTAAATTAGCTCTCTGTTGCCTTCCCTGAAATTCTATTCTGAATATTGGATATCTAGATCTACCATTCCTGCACCCCGTGGCTTATAGCAACTTGGGTTTGACCCAGTTGAGGTTCATTTTCCAGCACCATGGAGGTTTCAGGTAGGAGCAGGACTCACCTGTGTGGCAAGCAGAGTCTCCCTTGCACGTCCTTCTGGGATCCTTCTGGGGTCTAACAAGCACCTCTGGGATTGCACTTTCCATCCACCTTTTCACCACTTGCTGCAGCAGCTGGAGGATGCATTGCTCTGTGGCATCTTTAAAATGATGACAATCTTATATGTCACATTTATATTTTCATTTTCGCTCATTAGATGTAGCATCTGAGAGGTTCATTCCCCCACCCAGGGAAGAGGGAGGAGAAAACCCCAGCAGTGACATCAGGCACTTCACATGCTGCTGGAGGGCACATGTTGTGTGGTGCTGTGCCTGACAGCAGGAGGAGCTTTCCACTCCTGAGGAAGCTGCATGGCCCTCCCCTGGTTTGGGGAGCATTTCTCCACTTGGGAGTCCTTCAATGACAGGGACCAGAGTGGTTTTGGTATCAATACCCTCACTCTTGATACACTAGTTTTAATTTTTGTTCTCTCCACATTAGCCTGCAGTGTTGCCTGAAAGACTTCACGGTGTAACAGAGCTCAGATGGATCACTGGCCCTACCTGTGTCGCTGCTCATTGAACATGAGCTATCACCTCTGGTTTGCAATGAAGATGCTGGAGTGGGACCAACAGCAGGAGCTTCTGGCACACTACGCTGCTGAAGCTTTTGTCAGCTTGAAGGATTCAAAGGTGGAGTTGTACAGCAAAGCAACTGGAAAAAAATACTCATGAAAGCCTCTTTCAACAGTCTTGTGTTAAGCAAACTATGTAAAGTTGAAAGAAAAAACTATATACCTGAAGTATTTTTAACTTACTGTTTGCTATACACAGTAGAGGAATTGTTAACTCGAAAGAATTTTAAATATATTAATGACACTGCTTTGATCTGCTGTTTTGTCTTTTCTCTAATCTTTCTGGTATTTGATGGTGGAAACAGAATTTATTTGTGACTTGCCTGCAGATAAGGTATCTATCAATATTTTTGGCACAAGCACATTAGTGGTTGGGATATCCAGGGGCAGGGAGAAACACTTATTGTCTACTTTAAAGACTGAGCAGTATTCCCTGTGCAAAAAATAATAGATCCATGGATCAAGAAGAGTTTCACTCCCATCAGGAACTTAAAAGGGGCAAATATCCTTATGAATATACTATTTTTAAGCCAACCACATCTGCCCTCACTGTGTCCTTTAATGTTTAAGACTGTGCATAGTGGCTTTAAATTACTCTTAACATGCAATTTTCACATTCTTGTTTGTTTTGACTGATTTCTTAATACAATATAAAGTAATTGCCAGAAACAATCCCTCTCTGTCAGACAAAGGCACCAAAGTAAACACTCCTTGATTTGTGCTTGGCAGCCATTGAAGAAAACCCATGTCAATAGGAAATTTCTTTTACTGCTGTTTTACTTAAACAGGTGGTTATTAAATGAATCTTAAGTAATTCAGAGCCATACAACTGCTACACTGTATTTTTTTTCTAGTAGATTTTTCCATTTCTGTTTTCAACTTCACCTTGGATTTTTCCTATATTGTAATGAATATGGAATTTTTCAGTTATTCAGAGACAAAATCATGGTGGGAGCATGAGCAGCCCTGCATCTGCCTTCAAGCTCACAAGTGGCTTCCTGAGGGGAACCACGGGGAGCTGACTGGTCACTCAACCCCTGCTCCTATCCACTCCACTTTGGAAAACATAACCATACACACCTGTTTTTTTCCCTTCTTCCTGGTATTTGTTCCATCCTTCCTGAATTTTCAGAGACCACTGGTAGGTCTGAGACAGCCTTAGCAAGATCTTTAGCCTAGGAAAAACTCATCTGACATGCCTGGCTCTAAAGCCTCTGTTGGACACTGCAAGTGGACTGGAGTGCCACATGGCATTCCAACTTTTGTAACTGATTGCATCCATAACCCCCATTTATGGTTTTCCCATGGTCGTCTCCCTGTGTGCACCCCTCAGGTTGATCCCCGCCATGGCGGATCCCTTGTTGTTTATCCCCATGTTTGTTCCTCCATCTTGTCTTCTTCCCCCTCACAGTTTTCCCGCCTTTGCCATGGGTCCCGCTTTCCCATTGGTTCATTTTCCCGCCTTTGGCGAGTCGCCCCCCGATTGGCTGTTTGGTTGCCTGGTTACACACTCCGCCTCCTGTTCTGGCCAATCACGGCCGAGTTCCAGAACCTTCCCTGAGGGCCCCTGTAAAAGGCCGGGCCTGTGGGAGGAGCCCATTTTGTGCCCTCACCCTGTGGAGGTTTGGGTTGAATCTGCCCAGCTTTCATTTCTTTTTTTTACAATCTTCCCTTACACAAAATATTTTACATTCCCATGCAGTAAACAGAAATATTTTGTCTTATTGTGTCTAAACATTGTAAAATACTCACCTTCAGTCTATTTCTTAAACTTCCAGTGAGTAACAGGAGTGAAATCTGAAAGGCCTCCACCCCCAGGCATTAAGAAATATCCTCACCATGACAAATCTTTACTGAAAAATTAAATTTTTATTGAGTGAAACAGTTGTTTTTACATTAGTACTTCATTATTTCAGATAGGAATAGTTATAACTTTGCCATTTGCTACCATGTTTTAGTTTCCTTGTCTGCAAGATTATATTTCATCGTTCCAGTCCCGGACTAAAAACAAACAAAAGGAAGTCCCCACAGCATGACTTTTCTTCATAAATCTAAAAAACACAGCTACAGAAGGCAAAGGTGCAGCAACCAAACTCCCCTCATAAAACTCATGTTACGTTTGGTAAGCCTTAAGCTGATCTGGAATTTAAACCCAGTGGGTTTTCAGTGACAAAGTAAAGCAATATATGATTAAATACTCTGTGTTTCCTTCAGCGTTGGATCAAGCTGAAGGAAACACAGAGCATTTATTTGAATTGTAGGCAATTTGTCCACAATTCACTGGAACATATTTTTCATGTTCTACCTGTCTTTGTGCATTATTTTTACAATCTCTTGTCTTGTCAGGTTACATCCAGCTCTTTGCCCTCTCCACCCAAGCCCTACTGTGTGATCAAGCCTTTCTCCACTTCCTTATTTTTTTAAAAAACCCTTTTTTCCTCTCACTCTTCCAGGACTTGTGAGATTTCATGAACTACCTTGCATGATTCATAAGCCTCACTGACCTGGCTTTATTATTTTGTTTCATCATCAAACAAAAAAAGTCATCAGAGATTTTTGCAGCTGATCCTGGAAGGGCCACAACAATTTTCAGCCCCAGAATTTTATTCTTTGCTGAGAGAAAATGAACCCTCTCTAGTTTTAATGCAGTGACATTTTCTGCTCTACCTGTATGGCAATATGAAGGACCAAATGCAATCATCCTACCCTCTAAACAGCATTATTATTGTTATTATTGTTTGTTTTATCTGACAGCATCTCCTCTTCCAGGAATGAAGAAAGGAGAACACGAAAAAGGCCACAGGTCTTAAGGAAATAAAAGAGTAAGTAAAAGGCATTTTAAAAAGAAGTATTCCTGCAATAAAAAGGTTGTGGTCTGGGGTGGCTGTGGCAGGTGGGTGAGGTAGGAGCACCACTGTGGCAGAGAGAGAAGGCATTTTACAGCACTTGCTGATGAGTAGCTGCTCAGTCCAGCAGTATCAGGCCATGTGCTTAACAGAGCTAAAATCTGTACAGTCTTTGCCAAGATTAAATTAAATATTCTCCTGGAATCTACTGTCTCCTGCACCCGTGTGAACTGGGGAATTTAAGCAGAGAGATTTAGGATGCAGGGGATAAACACATGTTAGCAAGTTCATCAATGCACATCCCTATAACACGTGGTAAATAAACTAACAATAATCAAGGGTGACACCTCAGATGTGCTGTGAGGAACAATATCAATGACAAAGTGACTTCCCCATCATGGGAGCACAGATTTCTTACATGGTCACACGACTTACTAACAAATTACACTAATTAGAACCTGTTTCTGAGTGCTTTCTCCCCCCTCAAAGTAGAAAAGAAGCAGTATAAAAGGTTCAGGCAAGTGCTGGTGTTGAGCACAGAAAGCCTACTGCCTAATGAGAGATCAGATGGACTTGGATCTTGAGCTCAGATATGAATGAGGGATAATATTAATGTTAATATTTCTAAGGCTAGATGAAGTTCTGAGGAGTGTAGAAGAAACAATCCACCATCAAACCTCACAACTCCTTTTCCTATTGGAAAAAGTAGGGGACATGTAACAAGTACCTTAGGAGTTGTTAAGACAAAGCAGACCTTTTCCACAAGATACAGAATTAAATCGTGGGACTCTGTGCTGTGGGAATTTATAGATGCCAAGGCTGTAAATGGGTTAAAACCAGCACTGAAAGGAATTCACAGAAATCCATAGGCAAGAATCAAACCCACAGAAAAAGACACAACCTCCATGTCAAGAGGTCTCCAAAGTGCAGGCTGCTATAAAGGAGGAGGTGTATGAGAAGCTCACCATCCATGTGGGCTGTTCATACACTCTGACATGACCCACTGCTGCTCTTGGATTAGAGACATCCAAGGACTTCCTACATGACCCAGGGTCAGCAGAAAGCACAGAACCACTTTTTTAAAGTAAATGTCTTGCAAAACCATATAAAAATCCATCTGTCCACCTAGGACTTCCTGAGTCACACCGCTCCTTCTTGTCCTTTGAGAGAGGCAGAGGATTATCTAATATGTTGTAATTAAATCAGGAATGCAAAGTTTCTGTTGTCAAGACATGAGTCACTTTTCCTTGCACAGATCTGATTCCAGTGACGCAGTTGCAAAGGCATCTTTTCAAACTCTTTAACGCTGGATTGAATTTGTTTTCTGGGCTAAGTTGTCAGCAAAAACTGCTCAGCACTGAGTGGCAATCAATCCAGCCTTGTCTCTCAACAAGTTAAGGGTTTTGATATAATGCTGTGCTCACACAGAGGCTCGCTTAGGAAAATGACATTTAAATGCTTTTTTAAAAGCATGCTTTAATAAAATCATCCACTTTTAGAAAGAAAACTTCTATCTAAAGAAGGAGGCTGTTTGCCTCAGCACCTCTTGAAATTTCAGCAATATTGCCATGCCTGCACTTGAGAAGACACATTTCTTCAGTGTCACTTGACATTTTTTCATTCCCTAACACAGATTTAGGATTTGCCAGGAAATAATTCTCCTGGTGCATGGCACACCACCCCAGCAAAGTATTGGCTCTTCAGCAACTGGTTGCTTATCTCCTGTGTTCCTTGAACAACAAGGGTTATGAGCTATTCAGCTGCAGGATGAAATGGATAAATATGATACATTCCCCAGATCTCATAAGAGTTACAGCAGTGGGCACAGAATAAAAGGGACTGCATTATGCAGAAGGAAAAACTGGGATCAGTATGAAGCAAACGCTTCCTAACAAAGAAGCCTATTAAACAGCTGAAAGGTCCCTTGTGGGAAGAGGTGGAGGCCTCATCACTTCAGATATTTAAAAACAGGCTACACAAAGCATTCATCTCTACAGGGGCAGAGGAAATGGATAAAATTACTTATTAGGCTTTTTCCTCCCCCTCTCTGATTTCTATGATTTAAATGCATTTTTCAAAATGCAAACCACATTTGTGTAACACAAGCAAAAGGCTGGAAAACAATGAAATGGTTTCCAGTCGCGGTGTTGCCCAGCACAATGAAACTTGATTTAAAATTAAATTTATGCCAGCAATTCCGACTGCAAGATGACTTCCCTTTGTTTCAGGTCTAGCTCTGAAAGCTTTGCTACTGGCACACACGTCTCTAAAAGGATGGTTTACCATGCCCAGACTGGGGATACGTTCTTTGTGCCAGAAGTCTTTATAAACTGTGATGGTTCAACTCCTGACAAGGGTGGCTGACGCAAAAGGCAGAATCTGCCTAAGGTCTGCCAGGCTAAAACTCCCCCAGGAATCTCCAGCACTGAATATTTACTGATGTCACTCAGAGCATAACATCTAATCTGCTGGCACGACAGTAAAAACAGACTCTCACAACAGTGTCTTTTTATCACTTTGAATAAATTATTTCAAAATTCTCAGGGGTTTTCCCTCATGTTTTTTCTTTTTCTTTTTTTCCTTGAAGGCACTGCTCTATTTAAAATAAAGTGGGCAGTCTTGCTTTGTGGAAATATGAAGAAATATAGAAAAAAACAAACCCTAAGGATTGCTTGAATCACCCTTTCACTCCACCCATCATCCACACAGGAAGATGGAACCATGAAGAAGAACTCCAGACCAAGAAATCACAATGCACAGCTGAAGTGGAGCTGTCCCAGAGGTGATGCTGGGCTGGGTGGAGAATCGTGGTGGTCCTCAGGCCTCTCACTTGTTTTGAACCAGCCAAGAGAAGGCAGGACGGAGCCACACATTTTCCTTGCCTTGACATCAAAGCTATTTCCCCTCTGTACCCTGTTCACTCCTGCATCCTGCCTGCAATTTGCCATCTTTTTGTGTTAATCTTGGGCTGGCCTGGGCTGCAAACTCTGTGTGGTAGAAAAGAGAACTTTATTTCAAAATGCTGTTTACCCCCAGTTCAGTGTAGCCTTGTCCCAGCAGCAGGGGCAGAAAAATAAGGGGAATAGTGAATTTAATTCACCCCTAGCACTGGCTAGAATTAGGAAAAACAATGGTCTGGCACCCCAATAACAAAAAAACCAGCTTAAAACCATCATCCACCTTGCTGTGAACCTCCTCAGTCTCCCTTCCTCTGGTTGGAGTGATGTGTAGCCATTTAGCTGAAAAGCTGTCTTTTCCTGTACTGTGCTTATCCCTTTGGCTGTGAGCTGTTGGAATTACCTGAGTTATCTTCAGGTAAAATGCCCCTTAGGAAGAGTGTCTGTCCTTGTCAAAGGTTGGCAGCTCTGAAGTTTGCCCATAGTGTCATCAGGACAAGGGTTTGCCTGTTTTAAACAACTTCCCCCTGAGAGGAAGAGGAGGGGCAAGCACTGCTCTCTTCCCTGTGGTGTCCAGTGACAGGACCTGAGGGAATGGCCTGGAATTGTGTCTGGGCAGGGTTAGGTTGGCTGTTAGAAGAAGGTTCTTCCCCCAGAGGGTGGTGGGCACTGCCCAGGCTCCCCAGGGCAGTGGGCACAGCCCCAAGGCTGCCAGCGCTGCAGGAGGGGTTGGATGATGCTCTGGGGCACAGGGGGTGACCCTTGGGGATGGTCCTACCCAGGGCTAAAAGCTGGACTCAATCATCCTTGTGGGTCTATTCCAACTTGGCATATTCTGTGATTCTGTGAAGTGTTTTATATTAGCATATACAGTTTTGTGGGTATATAACTGATAGAGTAGGACAAAGCTCCCAAGGCAGCTAAATCAAATGCACCAGCCCTTATTTTGGTCATTCCTACAGCTTTAAATAGTTAACATACCAGTGGGAGTATGTCCAAATCTAAGGATCTCTTTAAACCAGAATGAAGTTCAATACTTTGCCATTACCTTTAACTACCAAATGAATTTTAAGCCCCAGAAGAGTCTGTATGAAAACCAGTAAACTATTTGCAGCAGCCCTACCCCAAAATCCTTATTTAAAACACAGCCCCTTTGTCCCAGGCACAGACCCATCTCTGCTTCTCAGCCCCAGCCCAACCTCAGTCCCACTGCTATTTATGAACTCACAGGCTTTGCTTTCCATGTAACTCTTTATCCATTGTCCTTTGGGCTCTGGGCTCAGGCCACGCTTGCAGAGCTTCATCCCTCCCTGAGTCCTGCTCAGAGGATGGTCCAGCTCAGAACATCCCTCCTCTGTCGTGCCCAGCAGCTGCTCCTGCACCACTGCTCCTGCAGTCTGCATCCATAGGATAAGGAGGAATTAAAAACAAACAGAAAAAAAATCTCATTTGGACAAAATTAATCCCGTAATAATGAATTTATAAGACTTTTTACCTGGCTGAGCCATAAGTCTGGGCACAGCAGGAATAAATCCCACTAAGAGGGAATTGCCTGGGTGTGCAGGCAGTATTTTACAACCACCGGGGCCATTACTTTCCAGGAAGAGAAAAACAGTCAGAGAAGGGGAAGGAAAAGCAGCCAGGCAAATATGCATGGCTTGATTTTAGCCCCATTTACATTGATTTCAGCAGAGTTATTCCACTGCAGAGGACATGAGAGTTTTCAGTTCTAAGGCTTAAGGATGGCAGAGAATTAAAATTAGGAAAGGGTACTATCTGAAGTTCTCCTAGTCTCACAGCAAATATCTCCTCCACAAATAATTGAGATCTGCCTCCCAGCAATTCTCAATGGCCATATTGTAAGTCACATTATGACATCAAAGCTGTTACAATGTGCTCTGGCAGAACAGCTATACAATCAATGTGGTTTTGCACGCTTGCATTTTGGAGTGGGTTAGTATTGCAGCACAGCCTAAACCAGCACTATAAATTCAATGGGCTGGCAGCCTTAAAAGCAGGGAAGTCTAATAAAAATGTATTTATTTGTGCTGTCATGTGTAACTGATACCACTGTAATTTTGCTGAGATTAGGCCCTGGTTTAAAACAGAGTAGAATAGAAAATACCTGGTGCTGGAGCTAAAATAATCTTAATCAGATGAAACTCAAAAGGAAAAGACAACAGGTAGCACTGCAGAACACATGGCGCAGAGGGAATACATACATGTATATCACACATTTGCAAAACCTACTTCCTCTATTAGTCAGCCCTTTATTAGAGACACTGTATTCAGACAAATTGAACAAATCCTAAAACATAGAAATCCCTAAGACTACAAATACATGTTTTCCCAAAGTTTTGAAGTGCTATAAACCCACACAGGTTTCTGTTTTTCTCACTTTTTGACATGATTGTTGTTGGACACTTCAGTGTATGAGTTCATAGATGAGTCAAACCTCACAGCATACCAGAACTGGAGATGATACCTCTTCTAACTACATGTGCTTTACCACAAACATGAAAAACAATTACTTAGGAATAGTTACTTCTAGGAATCCTGAAAATAGTTTCATTATAATTATTGTCATTACAGCAAAGTCTGATCATTCCATACGCAGCTCCATAACTCCATACACTTGAAAATTGTAATTTTGCTAGAAGTTTTCTTCTTACATATGTGTCTATATGTACATACACACACATATATATGCACTATTATAAAATGAGTGTCAAGAAAAGCAGGACCTTTACATTTCAATCTTTTTCTCTGTGTTTGCAGTAGGAATAGAACTGCAGATAACACTTGTCCCATCTACACAAATTGGACCAGCTTAACTTCAAATCCTCTTAATAGACACAACCACCACTTTAGGCTCTGCTTTTCCCACTGTCATTTTTCATCCTTACCAAAATCTGTTTGTATTGTTAGGCCACACATTCAGTTTTCATGCAACAAACCCCTCTCCCTTTTACCCTGCCCTGAAATGCCTACATCTTGTGCCTAAAGCCAGGTTTGCACTGCTCAGCTCCTCCTTCTCAGCTTTTACCCTGCTGTGCACAGGAAAGCCACTTTGCAGTTGTGGCTAGACCTAGTTATACACATAAATATTAAATATTACTTGTTTTTCTGCTCTTCCAGTAGTTCAAAAAGCAGCCTAAACCATGCAACATACAAGCAAGCCTTACAGGGCCTGGGCCTGTTTGTGGAATGGTAAATTATCAGTAATTCCTCTGAGCTCCATTAATCAAGGCATTCAGATTGTCACACCTAGAGTGCCATCAACTCACAGTGGTGACAGAGGGAGTTCAGAATATTAACCATTTTGAAGAACTATGCCTTAAACCTTCCTGAGCTCATAGTATCTCCTTACAATGCTCACTCTGTGAACTCAGAAAGTGAAAAAAGGAACAAAAAAACACAGTTAACTGTTTCAGAATTTTTCTCCAATTTGTATTATGGATTGAAGATCCATTTCCTAAAGGTTGGGAATGAAAACCTATCTGGGGAGCTGAAGTCACATAAGCCAAATTCTCCAGCACGACTCCCACAGAGCACCTGTGCATGAGGTGGTTCATTTGAGAGGAGGACCAGTGGCTTGGAAACACGGTGGAAATGTGGTGGGAATGCTGGGAGGGAAGGTAAGCACAACAGAATGGATCTAGAGAAGCCTGCAGAGCTCTGAGCTCTCCAAGGGAAGCCTAAGATGTGTGTACACTGAAATAAGAGCACCTGGAGAGCAGCAAATGTGTGGCTGGGTGCCTGGAAGCACTCATTAGCAGGAATATTTCATATGACAAGAAAAATGGGCTTGTCCTTGGGGAAAGGCTTCTGGAGACTTTTGCAGGGTAAAGAAAAAGAGTCCTCATGTTGCAGAATGCAAAGAGACAACAACCACTGGCCTCCCACACACGTGTCTGCTGTAACAAGAACTAAAAAAAGCAATGGTAGCTTGTCTTGTTCTTCTTATAATATTAACTAAAGTGATTTAATTTATTACAAGTGATAATGGATGACAAACAACAGATACTGCAAAGCATGATATGCTCTGGGTGAAGACATGCAGTACTTGGACCTGGAAGGTGCCTGTTACATTAATTTCTTTTAGGGTGGATCCTGCAGCCTGGACTGACTTGGTCAAGCCAACAGAAAACAAAGGGCTGCTCATTTGAACAGCAGGTACCAAGTTTGGTGATTTTGCTTTATCACTTTCTAAAACTTTAAAATCAACGTGTAAATTTTATCTCCAATTTTTAGCTCAAACAAAGCTTGGGGTGTGGGAGAGACCAAATTCAGTAGAAATAAAAAAGGCCATATCACTGGGGCTACTGCTTCCATTGAGTGAGATGGACAGAACAATAAGGATAAATAAGAATACAAAGACAGGATAAATCAACTATGCTACACATCTGGTAATACATCTGATTTTACTGTATTTGTTCTCAAGATGACATGCAGTCTAGAACCTCATGGCAAACACACTGGCAAAAGCCATAAATCATGAGAATAACAAGGCTCGAAGGAACAAGGCTTACAAAGACAACCCCAAGGGTCACTTTCTTAGATACCAGTAAATAAATCCCTAAAGGCAAGGAGCTGAAGTACAGCAAGCCCAGCAACCACACTAGCACCCGGATGGAGGTCTGGAAGAGCAAGGACGTGCAGTTCCACACTGTCCAGTTGTGGGACACAGTTGCAACAGAGTCAAAGCTTGTTGGCCTGTAAAATTCCACCACGGGGGTTGAGTTCAGAGCCTGGGGGCTTTCTCTTTGCACTTCCATGATTGTAATAACCAGGCAGTTCGAAGAGGTGTGGGAAGGGCTAACCAGAGACGCCAGCCTTTTGGGGGTCAGCAGCAGTTCTGTCGGGTTGTCTGGTAGGCACTTCTTTCCCTTCCCCCCACAAGCTAAATTGAGGAGGATGTTGTTGTCATCGGGAAGACTACTAACCTCATCATCAGGCAGGCAAGTCTCAAACCTGCAGAAGGGGCACACGATGACTCCTTGTGGGGAATCCCCGAAGTCTATGATCTTGCAAAGGCATTTGGCACACACTCTGTGACAACACTCCAGCACTTTGGGTTTCCTCTGGCGCAGGTTGTAGCGGTTGTAGCATATCTTGCACTCGAGCTCCTCTGAGCTCTGGGTCTCCACGGGCTCCTCTGGTGGCTGAGTGGTCATTTCTTCAGATGGTTTTTAGGCTTGTGGAAAGAGAGGTTAAGGGATGAGGAGGTCACAGAGGCTTGGTTTAGAACTTCTTCCTATCACCCATCTCAAAAGGGAGAAGAGGAGATGACAGCACTGAGAAGCATCAGTAGGAATCACCCATTTTCAGCTGCTACAGACCGTGTGCTGCACGCCCTCTGCTCCGAGCCATGCACCCATCTGGAAAAGCCAAAGGGCAATTTTGGCAGAAGGCAAAGGCAAAAGCAGGAAGGGAAAAGGGAAAGGGAGAAACAAGACAAGGCAGAGGGAACAGGACAGCTTTAGCAGGTCAAATATACAAGTTCTCCTTTTTACAAGATCAGCTTCCTTTGCTCAAAGTACCTCCAAGGTGGTTTTTTCCTGTGGCATCTGGGGCCTATGTAACACTCATGCTGATAAAACAGCATCATGTGCATGGATTTGCTTCAGCCTTGTGGCTCAGACTGGCTCAGCCTGTGAAGTTCTCAGCAGAAGGTGCCATCTAATCACTGATCTGTGACTGCTTAAAGTCTGGTTTCCTAAGGAAATGAGACCCAACCCCTGGAGCTTTTGGTCTTTCCTGGGAACTTGTGAACTCACTGTCCAAATCCAAATCAGCAGAGGGGCCGCAGTAATGAGGACAATTAAGTTTCTAAAAAGAAATGAACGCTGGCCATTGGGTAGAGGAGAGATATTTCTCATCACTACCATTTTTCCTGGAGGGCAATGGCCAGATCAGAGCCCAGTCCCTGCTCTGAACAGGCAGCCCAGGGGGAAGCTGGTGGTGATACCTGGGGGGAATAAAGAGTTTGGGGGAGTGGAGTGGGTATGAAGGAGGGCTGGGGTTACTGTAAAGAATTACATGGGGACCTGGGTCAAATTTGGAAAAGATCAGGCTTTGTTATTTTTTCTGCTCGTGGAACAGCTCATTTCTCTTTCTCCCCCCAGCTGTGGGACACAAGATTACAAAAATGGGTTCTCGGCTTGGATGTGCCCATTAGATATGATAATTAATTAGTGTTACAAATTTGCAAAAATCTCAAAGTGTGAGGTGTATTCTGTGGCACCTGAAAGCGCTTTTGTTAAAGACCAGCTCTCTATTTTAGCTATACTAATATTGTCTGGAAAGTTCTCTTCTCCCATTTTAGGCAACACTAGAGCAGCAAGGAACCTGCCACAGTCAAATGATGGGGCTGCCTCTTGCATTACCAATAAATATCAGGCACACTGGATATGAAAAAGAGGCTTCTCTAAATAAACTTATTTCTTGACTACTCATTTTAGTAAATGTTTGATTCCTTTACCTTTTCCTCAGGAAGGTTTTCCTCACTCCCAGCACTAAGATCTTTGTCCTTTTTTTTGAGGTCAAGGCAGGCAGTGACTCTTTTAAGCAACGTGAGCCTTCTGTCAATACCTTTTACCTGCCAACCATCAGGTAGCAAAGTCCCTTTCATGGGCCTCTTGTTCTTACTGTGCTTTAAGTATTTGCTGTTCTCTCTTTTAACCTTCTGTACATCCAGCAGAGGGTGGAAAGGCATGACAGACATGGATATATAACTTCTATAACAAAAAAGTTTCTAAAACTCACCTCCTGGATTTTAAAGCAAAGATGCAAACATCAGAAAATGCAGTAACAAAAACCCCCATGACAACACACTGGAAAAAAATCCACATTTCTTTATGAATTGCTACAATCACTCCAATAACTCTTTTCCTGCCTCTTCCTACTTATTTCTTTAGTGGCCTGAAAGTTTTCACCTCTGCCTGACAGCTGTTTTTATTATTTGCACTCTGACTGTATCTGTGGTGTGTTCCATCAGGCAAGGCCATAAAAAAAGACCATCCCCAGTTTTCAAAGTGTACAAGCTAAACATCTTCTAAGACACAAGAAGAACATCTACAGAATTTATAACCTGTCCTTTATCCTCTGTTACACTGTGTGCTTCCTTATTAATTTATGCTCCTCTTTTTACTTCGTCCCAAATGTCATCTTCTGGATGACTTTTAGGTGGATATAAATGTCAGGAGATGCTAACTTTCCAAAGGATGAAGAAACCACAAAATACACCAAAAAATGTGAAATGCCAGCCTATAGGAAGGCTGAAAAATTAAGAAGCCAAACAAAAAAGCTACAGTTTTGAACTTTTACACCTTGAATATCATTTATCTCCTATACCTGAGGTAAATTAGGATTATTAACAAGCTAAGGCTGGCAAACATTGTCCTATGACATAAAACTACTCCTGATTAACCAAAAATCTTCCAAAAAATGTGTCTGCTCCCTATGGAAAATTATGACCTTTCTCTGAAAACTGCCAACTAGAAAATCTTCATATTTTAGATTTATCTTTCTAATGAATGTTTCTAGGTTTTCACCAAAAATCCTCCTTTTGCAGTTCCTGTCATGAGCTGTTCTACAAATTATTTTCAAGCTTTTCTTCCTTTAATGTGCTGTACAAGATGCTTCCCAGAGTCTCTACAAAACATCACTGGATGTTTTTCCTTTGGCTAACTGGATGTTGGGTTTCTCCTTGCATGTTCTAGTGTGAATACTGCTTACTACTCTTCGTTATTTATACCTCTTTTCCTCTGAAAATTAAAATTTAATCCCTAGCTCCTATTAATGCTCTTCATACATTTTTTACCTTCTCAGCTCTATGGTGGTTTCAGATGCTTCCTCTGCCTGCTTTCCTGATTTCTTATGGAATTCTTTTATTTTTCCTTCTCAATAACCACTTTCCTGCTCTTTTTTTATCCTCTTCTGAGAACTGACACCTTTTTGAGTTTAAATAATACTGCCTCTCTATTATAAACACCACATACAGTAAAAAGTTCTCTGATCAAAGACTTATCAAAAATAAAATGAAACTGAGGATTTTATAGAAATTTCACTCTGAATCATCCCTATTTCTTGAGAAAATGAAATGCTTCTTGAGAAATACAGCCAGCTACTCCTTCAAGCAAATTCTACCCTAAGTCAAAGATTTTCCAGCCTGCCTTTTGCAGGTGGGTATTTACTGGAAGCTGGCAGAGTAAGGAATTAAAGGAGGGAATAGCTTAACCCTGTTCCCTCACCAAGAGGGTCACAATTCACACACTTGTCCATGCAGAAAGAAAAAGGATTGTGTATCAACATTTTTATGTTTTGTCCCCCTTTTGGAGACACTTTTATCAATGCCATGAGAAGGTATGTCCCTATTATCTGCTGCAACACTCCATTAATATTTGGGCTATTTTAAATATTGGGCTGCATTTTGGATGTTCTTTCTGACCTTGACATCCAGGGGGCAGTCCAGTCAAAAGTCCTGAGTGCAAGCCTGACCTCTTTCACTTCAAGTACAGAAGTGCTAGTGATTGGAGGTCAAAGTGAGCTCCCAGGTCTATTTTTAAAGCACTGTGTCTATTTTTATTAATTCTGTCATTATTTTAGACTACTCCTTATGTGCAGTTTTCCACCTGAACTTATTTTAGCTAGGCTTGTCTCACCTGCTGGTTTGATACCAACACACACAAGTTGTAGCTGGGGAAATTTCAGTCAGAGATTAGAATTAAAAGATATTTCAGGTGTTTGAACATCTTATTAAAAGGTGTTCAAACACTGGAACAGGTAGGAAATGTAACCTTCAAGATAGGTGGAAATGAAACCTTCAGCCTCATGGATATTAAAAACTTCACTGGGTACAACACTGGTCAGGCCACTCTATCTTGGAATTTGAGCAAAGGAAAGGGGATTTTTGCAGAGATTCCTCCTAACCCAAATTATTCTATGATTCAATGCTTTGGTATCCTGAACTCACTCTGTGTAACATGTTTGAGAAGCTTTGTCCCTTACTGAGTAAGGAATCAGGCTGACATTTATTTATATACCTAAACAACTCTACTAGATAATAATTCCTTCATTTTATAAATGAATTCATTTTCACAAGAAAAACTAGAGACCTTCTGCTGTTTTGCCTTCCACAGAATGCCCCTGATGGGGCCAACACAATCCAGCTGCAGAATTTCTCATTCCTGTGTCCCTTCTGTAGCACACAGCAGCTTTCTGAACAAACTAGAACTACTGGACACGTACAGTGATGACAGCAGGCACTCCAGTTCAGTCAAGAACAAGCACATCTGTTACTCTACAGCAAGCACTTGTCTTTGTAAGAGTCCTGACTAAGCACTGCAGGAGTGAATCCATCATTCCCCTTGCTGCTTGGGCTCTGACTCCCTCTCTTCCCCTTCCCTGGACCTTTCCAACTCCTCCCACTGAACCTTTTCCTAAAATGGGAGAAACGCTGAAGGCAGAGAGGCATCTTCTGGCTGGCAGGAGGTCACCAGCAGACCCCAGGGTGCTCCAGGTGATAGCAGAGGGCACATCCACCCCTGAGGGTGAGAGGAGGTGACCACAGGACCAGACTGAATAAATAACAGCAAGCTCTTACGTGTGCCCTGAATGATATCAGCCTAAACAGGCCACTGAGCAGTTTTCCACTAGTTACTGCTCTGCCCCTGCAGACTTTCTTCCCAGGCATGGAGAGAAAGGTGAATGGGCTGTGCACCATGTTATGGCCCTTCTTTGCACTCATCTGTCAAACCCTGTGTAGACAAAGTGTCCGTATGAGGGGCCAGAAGCAATTACTTGGAAGATGAAATTCTCACTATTGGAGCTCACTCGTGCTGACAGGGCAAAGTAGATGGGAAATTTGTGCTTCTCCTCCCTAATGAAAGATCATCTTTGCCCAGTTCATCAAACCAACATTTTATCATCCATCTCTCACACTATTTCTCTTTCCTGTGAAGGGAATTTGCCAATATTTCATGTATAACCCAAAATGAATATATGAGGTCAGGAAGGAACTTCCACAAGATATCATCCATGGAGCTACCCAACATGCAATATTTTCCAATGCTTTAGAAGCTTCCTCTAAATGCAAGCCAAGCGTATTTAGGAAATAAGAGAAGGGAAGTAGAGAGAAAAATAAATCCAGAGAAGCTTACTTTAGAAGGAAAAGAACTTCTTGCTCAGGTTCATTTGAGGGCACACCAGAAATTCCTGTTCTTCTCCACACGGGCAAAAACTGGGGGAAAGGAGGGAAACAAAATTAGCAGAGCAGGAATACAGCTGGGAGACTTCTCAGTCTGTTTTCTCTGAAAGACAGAAAGTAGTCCAACTTCTGTAGTTTGGATAGAAATAACCATATGTTAAGATTTCCGTTTAGAGAAATATATTGGGCAAATCCCATTTACTAAAATTATTCCTCTAACATATTCCAGTTATCTTCATAGATCTGTTGTTGATTTTAAGCCTCTTTCAATATTATGCACTAAACACTCCAAAGTGCTATCTCTTCTAGCAACCACATATTCACAAATGGTAGCAATTCACTCAAAAAAAAACCCAAACCAACCCAAAGGCAAAGCAACCAAAGAGATAAACCATGCTTTGAAAGAGGAGGTGTAGAAACACATCTAAATACTTTCCTTTACCAATTCCTAGAGGCTCTTCCAAGCAAGTTACAGCCCCTTCTCCAGCACAGAGCAGAAAGCAACCATCTCCTGTGGGCCCCTGCATTCTGACTCAGCAGGAAAGGACCATCACAGAGACTTTTCCAGCTTGAGCTAAGCACAATGAGAAGAAAAAAAACCACAAAACCCCACCCCAACCTTTCCTAATCTGCCATTTGAATAGGCCACATTCAACGTGCCAGCAGCTGTCACATGTGCCACCTTTCTGCTAACAGTGGCTGGGCTGGAACAATGGGCATGTCCCTGTCAGCTCCCATCAGTGCCAGGCTTTGCCCCAGAGGGATGTGCTGATCCATGCCCCGTTCATGGGCAGCTGGAGGAAGGCTGGGGCTTCATTCTCCTCTCAAAAACTCAGTTCTCAGTGGCAGAGGTAAAGAGGTTATTCCCCCAACAGCTGGGAATGGAAGAGAAACCCAGCAGCATGCACAGCAAAGAGTTGTGTATTACTGCTTCACAGGAGACTAATATAAAATAGGAGTGCTTTTATCAGAAGTTATTGTTACAATGTCCAGGGGCCCCTCTTGATCCCTCTGAATCCTCTACAATAATGTCACAAAAATGCAAAGCACGGAAAATCATAGTTTGTCACACGTGAAGTGGAATTAATGGGTCTCTATTCACTCAGTATGAGAAGCCATGTAATAGTAACGTGCCATCTCGTAGTAAAAGAAAGAAAAAACAAAAGGAAACCCAGTCAATTTTATTTTTTTTAATTATTCCTGCCCCCCATCCTGTCATGACCCCACCCCAACCTTCACCTAAGGGAGATTTTCACCTAACACAGGGCTCACTTAGTGCAGAATTGTGCCACTGGCTCTTGGGGTACTTTCTCCATCCTCTGCACGTGCACATTCAATATCACCACACTCCATCTCTTTTTAACAATATCATTTGCAATACCTTTTCATTGTGCCACTAACTCACATTACTTGACAGGTAGTAGTGGGAAATGGTATGAATAAACAGTGAATGCCTTATTGAAACCCTCCTATCCTGAGTTACTTTCTAACTGCAGGCTACTACAGTACTGATATGAATCTTGAAACCAACTATGGTGTGGGGGGGGAAAAGATGTTTTATGATTTAGGCTTGTAGGCAAAAGCAAAACTTCCTGCAATATTTCTTCAGAAGAAATTTTCCCTCATATAGAATTCATGAGCTATTTATACAGCAACATGCCCAATGACTGCTTAATGTGACATACGGTTGTGGGTTGCTTTGCAGCTGTTTTAAGAATAAAACTAATAAAGGACAAAAGATTTGAGCTCTTATGAGTTGCCTTGATTTACACTGGCTTAATTAGACTGAGTCTGTGAGTAAAAAGAGGTGGCTCGAAATTTGTGTCTAAAAGGGTAGCATTTAATTTTGGAATCATGCTAGTTAAACAGAATTAATTCCTTTAAAACTAGTTTTGATTGTTTCACAACCTGCTTGCTTGGGCTGTTCTAGCATTTCCTCCTGAACTGTTTTCTCACTGCCAATGGCTTTGCCTTTATGACTCTGAAACCAAGAAATGATCCCTGCAGTGAAAATACATTTCACAATAGAACTCATGGCCTTCCTATTATTTGAGGGAAAGGTTAGACATTGTCCTCTTTGGTAGCAGGGGTGGGTTTTGGCAGTTTTATCAAATAGAATAGAGTTCTCTTACTCTGTTTTAGGGCTTATGCCCTTTAGAAGCTCCTCTGAGAACTGAACAGACTGCAGGACATTGATTCTAGAATACGACTTGAAAAGATACAAAATTATAAATAAATAAAAAGCTTCTCAGTATTTCTTAATAGAGGCATAAATATTTAATCACATGGCCCACAGATATGTCTAGCATTTATCTTTATATTAGACATTATTAAAAGCCAATACAATTTCCTATTAAGTTTCAGAGCATACAGTGAGAGCACCACAAAATTTTACATCCTTGCTTTGCTCACTACTGTAGGTTTGATTGTAAGCAATTAAAATAAGTCCAGAAATACAAGCAAAATGCTTTTAATATTTTAATAAAAATTACTTGTGCTGGAAGATGTGAAGTGACATACTTAAAATATAAGACTCCCTCCTTTTCTTTGGACATATATTCTATGTTATATAATTTGGGAGGGACCAGATGAAACAACATTACAGAAAATTAATCTTGATTACATCATCCAGTGAGAAATTCCTCTTCACACCTGGGAATCATTTTAATGCTTTGTAATAAATTCCAATTAACCTTCAAAATAGGATTTAAATAGAAAGTGTGGCATTAGCTTTGTCCTAATGGAGCTGAAACCAATCCCAGAACAGACCAGAAATGGAGCTGGACTTGCTTTTTCTCTTAAGAAAAATCCAACTAACACAAGTATGTCTAACTTGGTTCATTCTGTTTCAGATATTTTTGAGGATATGTTACTATATCACCTATTTTATTTCGATAGATTAGTGCAAACAGGAAATAAAAAGGGCGGGGCATTACACAGGGTTGTTCTGATATTGAATTTTATGTATTCTTTATATATATATAAATAAAATATAAATAAATAATATTATAACATTAATATAAATATAAATTTGCACGTTGTCCAGTGCAGAAAGGAAATGGCAAAAAATAACTGCAGGTACTTCAGTCACTGAGTGTTTGGAAGCTGCATGTCAAAATAATCCAAATCCAACCCAGATTTCCACTTACAAACGACATTATTGTCTCTGTTATTATAACATCACTAGAGTTTCAATGGACAGCAACATGTATTGCCCTCTTGGAAAATACCTGAAGGAAAATGCCCACCTGGCCTGATTTAGACACAATACCCAAAGAACACATGCACATCCATTGTTTTAGATGCAGGTACATGAAATAAAATTGCACTTCAAAAGTGGATGAAAGGAATTAAATTGTGTGCAATGATACACACACAGCTTTTATTCTATTCCTTTAAGGAATACAGGAGCAGGTTAAACAAGAGCAGCTTTAAGTATTAGCCTGGAAGCATCTCTGTAGCTACTGGGGTTGATGCAGGACTGCCAGAGCTCCATGAACTGCTGCATCACCAGTCTCAGGATGGCTGGAATGTTGTCCTGGTGACACTTCCTTAACTGAGATTAATGCTTAAAAATGCCACAAACTTCAGGGGGATTGATAGGAATTGCTTGGTTCTAACATGTTATTTGGCAGTGAAACGTGGTGGGTTTTTACCCATTCTGAACTCCCAGTGAAAGAGCTGAAGTGGTGCTGAATAAAACACTTGAAGTAAAGGACAGAATCCATACACAGCAGTAACACAGGGACTACACTTGATAAGAAGCCACTTTCCCAAGGGGAATCCTCTCCTTGGGTAGTGAGATTTAGCTTTGAAGGATCAGCCCTCACCAGACCTCAGATTTTGGGTCACCTTTTCCACAGTGGACAAAAGAAAAATCCCCTTAACTTACTATGCCTATGTCATGCCATCCTATATCATTCCTAAAGCACTTGGGAGTCTGGGAGGAGGAGCTGAAATATGAAATCCTCTGGGTCTTTCTGAAGGCACCAGGGCCACTTGTGCTACTTCTGTGAGCACGTTCAGGGTAAGAGGAGCAAAAAGAAGCTGCAATTTATTCCTGGCATGCCTCAGAATCCAGTTAAAAACACAGTGCATCTCCCTCACATGTGTTTCTGATAGAAATGTCCTGCCACAGTGGCAGCAAATCCAATCAGCTCTAAACAGGATCAATCTGAACCTGCAAAAAATGGGAAAACCTGCAGTCAGAAAATGTGTTTCAGCCAGAGCTGCGTAATTCCATTTTGGGACAAGAGGGCAACCTGGGCTTTACAAATTTTCCATCACTGGTGGAGTCTCAGCAACTCAGTGAAGGGTGTGAAACTGTCTTTGCTTGGAGGAGAGCATTTGGATGTCATTTGTAACCACAGGGGTCGAAAGGTTAAACTAAATGAAAATGCTTGAAGTCTGCTGGTTGAGCAGATTTAAAATACAGAATGCATGAGAGGAAAGTATTGCTGCAGAAATTTTGGAAGCAATCAGGGCATATTCAGAAACACAGCTTGTGTATTAAACTAATTAGAAAGGCAAGAAAAAACGGGCAACCAACACAAAACAGATAGAAGGAATGTATAAAATGGAATTGTAAAGGTTTAGAAGGCAACACAGTCCATAGGGATTCATTACACTTGTCTATTAACCTGGTTTGGTGTAAATTAATAACTGAGAACAGGTACTGGTATTTTCTTAACTGGTAATGATTAATGGGGATTTTAGTTCAAGTGTTTTGCAACGTGTAGTACAAGGCTAGAAAAGCCAGGAAACAGAACACTAACAAGCTCTGAATTTCACTTAATGTGATAAAAATGCCAACATGAACCCAGCAGCTCTTCCATGAGCATTCTCAAGAATATCAGGGTTTCTATACAGGATCACAAATGAACAGCTTGGCTGAGGCTTATGGAATAAAGCAGGAAATTCAAAACATTTCTTGCTTTCTACTAACTAAGTTTTGATAGAACAGAAACATAACCAGGGGCTTCTTAAAGTACCAGATGTTTTAAATGACAGGTTTCTTTAAAATAATTTAAATAATGGATCTCCTCTGCTCTGTTTCTACTTCAGCAAGTGAATATAAGGCTTCTGAAGGTTCTACTATTTAAGCCTCTTTTCCAAAAAGTGATATCAGAAAGATGCTCTGGTAAGTGAATTAATTAACTAAACATTAGGGGGTAACATACATTTCACTATGTCTTCATTGTCAGAGTGCTGACAAATTAGTTGAGGGCTTCTGAGCTCATATTTGTCCTTCTCTGCTTCTGGAGGGCTCTTTCAGAAAGTGCACCCAAAGAAAGTGCATCCTGAGGGGTATTTCCCATTAATTGTGGTGGATATATTTGGCAACAGCCAAAACATCCACGCTTTAAACTGCAGTGCAGCATTGACATAACTGAGCCAGATTCATCCTGGAACCAACACAGCTGTAATAACATGTAGTTCTGGGTGAGCTAAATTAATCTGGCTTGTAGGAGAAGCAGCCAGCCTTATGTACCATTGCCCACTCCATCACCCTGTGCTAACATGCTGAGGTTTGCCTCCAACCTGTGCCAACACAGCTTGCCTGTCTGTAAGCCATCCCTGCCTTTAGGGAGATACCCTAAAAGACAGTGAAAGTTGTACCTTTCCCTCTCAGAGTTTCCAAACTTAGATACGTCTCTGTTGGAAATGGGTATCTCAGAGGATTAGTAACCATGGAAAACAGGGTCTTGCATCTCCACTTCCTCAAAACTTCATGCAAATGTCACTATTCACACCATGTCTGTCTCTGTTCCTCCATGCAGACGCCCCCTGAAATTTTTTCTTGCCCATAAATGTCTTGTGTGTTTGAAGCAACAAGGCTTGCAGGAGAAGGCTGGAGAAACTTGAACTTCAGTGATTTTCCTCTTGAGGGACTCCTGTTTCTGAGAGGGCTTCACAGGACCCTGGACAGAGGGACTGAGGGAGAAGCACCTGCCCCAGCAGAGGATTTTATGTTAAGTTGATTCACCAGACAGCCCTAACGTCCATTTGGCCTCATTAATGAAGCATTCCTTTTCCACAGCAATAAGTGATAGTATATCACACTGCCTAAGCCCAAATCTCCAGCTTTCAATAATCCCACTTGACTCCATAAAATAAAAAGCCCTGTACAGCATTTTAAAAGATGTATTTATGGTACAACACAGCAATAAAAGCATTCTCTCCTTTTAGGCCAGAGTGGTTAATTCTTTTGATAAGCAATATGGCATATTGATAATTCATCAGACAAAGCTCCTCTTGTGTAAATCAAGAGTGATTCAACCAAATGAGATGCAGCACTTGCAAATAATGTCAACAAATCACAACAGCTTGGATTAGAAGAGCCCTTTTTTGGGGGAAAAAAACCCCTCTTCTTCCTATTGCTTTCCTTATGGTAGCTTGGAGCTTTAAAGATGTGTTAAGAAAAACTTTGCTTGAGGGATTTGTCCATCAAATCTTCTCCCTGACTTTAGCTTGGAAAATGACAGCAGGAGCTAAATCTTGGATGCAAACATTTTTTTAGGATGCACATGCAGGCCTTTCAGGCAACATTCTTATTTATTTGGGTAACAGGGAGGAATGTGGTAGATTTAAGCACTAGTAGAATACTGTATGCTTTTCTTGATTGCTGTTTCATAGAATAGAAACGTTTTTGACATTTCTAAAATCTGTTACTGCCTCATTTATCCAGTTCCTAAATCTGTATCCCTGCTAAGGCAAAAGTCCTACTGGATTGACTAGAACACTGACACAAACAGCCATTAATTTCTCCTTAGCTCTGTTACTGAAAAAAGAAAATAAATTTTTTAATTGTCACATTATTAAATCTAGGAAACAACTGTGCTTCATCACTCCAACCAGGGAACATCATCAGTAAACAGCTATGACAGCATCTAGTCATTCATAAAAACTGCAGGACACTGTTCCCTTCCCCAAAAAGATAAAGTTGCTTTAATACCCTGGGCTGTGCAGAAAGGAGCAGACAAGATCTCAAGGACACTGCTTATGAATACAGGAATTGTGGCAGCCCCATTGGCAGGAGATCAAGTCTGAAGGACTCACTGATGGAACATTCCGTGAATGAAGTATTTGAGACACTCACACAGTGTCCTGCCCAGATGAGACACCCCAATCTGTGGGCACAGCAGGTGGAGCCTCTGGCTCCTGACACCAGTGGTTCTGGAAGAGCTGGAGATCCACTCCCCATTAACAGCAACCCTTCACCAGTCCCCATGGTAAGGTTTTAACTCAGCTACTCAGGGGAACAAACCAAAGCACTACGCATTATAATTGCCTGTAAAGACCATCAGACATCTGACAGCAACACCTTAATAAGCACATCATTAAGACCTAGACCTGAATGGAACAAAAAAGGACCTTCAAAGTAAATGCTCTCTATCTTGTCCAAGCCCTCTCAAGTAAACCTTACCCTTGCTTGTGTTTGTGCAAAGCCACTTAGCTCAATGCCACTGATGTGGCCTGAGTGTAGGATGCAATTTACAGGATTGCTGTCTGAGAGCCTTTCCAGAGGAGAGTTGTGAGGCAGAGAAAAGCCCTCAGCAGCAGGATGCACCAGAAAGAGCCTCGTGGAGAGAGTGGACACAGAGAGCTAAGTGCAAGAGAGGGAAATTCAGGGAAAAGCTGCCTAAATTGGCTTGCTATGGAAACACAGCAGAAAGCAACAGGGGGAGAAGGTCTGAACGGAATAGAACCAAGTTTGAGTGGAAGCACAAAGTGAATTTGTGGGGAATTTCAAAGATATGGTATTATGTGTTTTGGGAAAATGGCCAAGAAACGTACAGGGGGTTTAGATAAGGGGAAGAGAAGCCATAGAAGTGTCAAGCCAGCTAGGAAAGTGTAGGTTACAAGGTATATGTTACAAGTTACAGGAATCCAATCAAGAAAGGACAGACAGGTGGGAAGTGAGAAAAAATTCTGGGTGTTATACAAGAAAAGGTGATTGAAAAATGTGGTAGTAATCTGAATATGAAAAGAAAGGGAGAAATGTGCTATGGCCTCTGTTTCCCAGCACCCTGATGAGAATGAATGTGATAAATAGCAACAGAATGACAGAGCAGGAAAGCATGGAGGAACAAAATGCAATTCTGGCACTGGAAACACCAGTAAAACAGCTACACTGAAATAGCAAAGCTCAGTAGAAAACTGTTTTATTTTGTTGTACAACATTTACTCCCTGAGTTGCAAGACCACCCACGTGACAAATGGCTTGGTTCATGTAAGAGAGAATTCTGCTCAGGGTAAAGGTGGGGGTCACAGCAGGTCCTTTAGGGGTTTTAAGGAACAGTATTTTCTCAGACACCAAGCAAAGCCACAAGCACAACCCCTGGCCTGTGGCAGAGCTGAGAGAGGGAGATTATTTGTGGCTCCAGCCTCGTAGCTCCAGCCTCATACAGTCAGCTTAGCAGCAGAAAGAGCATGACAAGATGAGGTCTGCAAAGTGGAAAGTTCAGTCTGGGCACTGTATTTTCTTTTTAAGTGGATACATAATCCTCATTGTTTGTGATTGATCCTGTCTCAGCCAACAGCTGAGATGACATTTCAGCCCCAGCTCCCTGAAGTTCAGAAGTTTACAGCCTTCTGAGCAGAGAGGTGCACAGAATGGATTATTTTCAAGTGCAAGATTATTTAACAGATGGTCAAAATTACCCCTCTTGGGAATGTGAAACTGACTTTTAAGCTCAGAAATGTTTTTGCAGGGGTTTGTTTCTTTGTTTTTTGTTGTTTTCTTTTTGGCACCTGCAGGACTCAGAACCATTTTTAAGAGAAAAGAAAAATAATCCTTACCTGTGGAGACATGGGCAGTTGGAGCAAACGAAGACAAAAATGTAAGATTTAAGACAGGGCCATAAAACTGTACTGATTTTACCTCCTGTGCAGTGAAGTTCATGGAACACACTCCACTAATTCCTACATTCTAGTGAGAAAATCACAGAGCAATTGACACTGGAAGGAACCTCTGGAAATCACCTGGCTCAAACCCCACTTCTTGAAAAGCCTAGAAAACAACATTGCAACTCCATGTACCTACAGTTTCGAGGAGCTCAGTGTGAGATCCTACAGAATGAGAGGGTGTTGATCTCACTCCAAGCACTGAGGGATATGTAACCAAAAATCTGTTCAGCATTCCTAACAGAGGTACATCGCTTGCAATGACACAGTGGACAAGGGACAGGAGCTAGCCAGCCTTCTCCCTAAATTCTGCTTTCTTTTTAGGTTGCCAACCCTGTGCTGCTGCTGGATGTGCCTTTGTGCTGTCTTTAGGCAACAGCAAACAATCCAGTCTGCCTGTCCCACCTCTGAGTCAGCAGGATTTCCTCACTGACCTGTCTCCTGTGCTGTTATCTGGATGACCTTCTAATCTGGGTGCCACCATCAGCCATTCCTGCTTTGGTACTTGGTGCTCCTACTCAATCCCATTCACACCAATCGAGGCTCCCAACAAAAGCACAGACAGGTCTGAAGGGCCTTGTCTCTTTTAGCTTTGAGTGTCTCCAGTGAGGGGGGGCTCACAAACCCTCTGGGCAGCGACTGACAGTGAGGAATGCACTCCATCACCTCACTCAGGCAGGGGGCAGATCCAAGACAGCTCTCATACCAAGCACATACAAAGCAAACACAAGATGATAAGGAAGGTTTTCAAAGCCACACAAGGGACAGTAAATTTGTGAGGCTTGGCAGGTGTTGACATCTCCCTATGGTCAGTACAGGTCACAGGGCTGCTCTAGAGAAACAAAGCCAGCTGAATACCAGAATCCTGACTTCCAGAATCCCCAGCTAAAGAATAAACCTGCCTGGAAATGTTGGCTGCTGCCATAGGATTTACTAAATTTGCCCTGGAATGTCCAGGTGGGTCATAGCTTGTGGTCTAGTCATCCCTGAGGGTGGCAGCCTCCTCTCTACCTCTAACATGAGCCTGGCCTTTAGGGGAGAGTCCTTGGTTTTAGCAGAGGCATTTAATACAATTTCCATCTGTAGGTTTCTGTTCATTACACATTCTCAGCATTGGGAAGGAACAGTAAAAGAACCACAGACAAAACTGCCTGTTGAGTACTTTTGTTTGAATCACACGTGAGCTGCAGCATCAAATAAAAATAATATTTATATGTATATATTTGAACACAAATGATCACATTTTCGGGCATTTCTCTTGTTAATAAATAACTTTTTTGATTATTCTGATTTTCAAAGCAGGTCTAACGTTACAGGAAGTGATACAAAGGAGGGAGGTGCTGCCTCACACACTGTGCTTCCATACTTCTGAATTTATTACTATATACTGGAGAAAATGCAGAGAGAACTGCAATATTCACACTGAGAATGAGCACTACTGTCTCTTCATGAAAGCAAGCACAACAGGTAGAACATTGTTGCTGGTGACTGTTGTTCAAGTGGAATAAACTGCTGCATTCCTGAAAATGCAGAAAAAAAGAAGGACACTTTGGATGGGGCTTGGAGCAACCTGGTCTGGTGGAAAGTGTCCCTGCCCTTGGCAGGAGGGTTGGAATGAGGTGACCTCTGAGGTCCCTTCCAACCCAAACCACTCCATGAAAAGTAGCTCAATATATTCCTTTGAACATCACATTAATAATGATTTAATCTACAGGTGGCATATGTGCACAACCATGTCCAGCCAGATAATTTTATCTAACATTTGAAGAAAATTAATCAGTCATAGCCACGCTCTATAACCAGTAGCTGAAAGGGAGTGACACACGTACAAACACAGACATTCCCTGCCTATAAATCCCCCTTCACCAGAGGACATGAAATGTCTCTATTGAAAAGCTGATTCAAGGCTGAAGAAAAGAAAGATTTGACAAAATTAGCAGGGAGTGAGTTACTTAAATAAAAGAGGAGCTCCCTTTAAACAGTTTAAAGCTGGGACACGGTGCCACTATCACAATGCTGTGTATTAATTATGATGTTTGCTCTTTCTGGCCTGTCACAGTGAGGAACAATAATGATTGCACAGTGTGAGACATTCCCCAGTCAGCTAATTCACCCAGTCTAGGCAAGGCATCAAAGATGTTTCTATACTGTCTATTCCTTAACACCCACCCTTTTTGGCTCCAGGTGTAACCAAGAGAAACCCTAAAATTGGGGTGAGCTGTGAGTATCTTCAGAGCCCCAAAGTCAACTCCAGGATCACATGGCCACAGCTCTCAACTCCAGTCTTTGCAGGGCAGATGGCACTGGGAGGTAGAACAGGGACTTACCACTTCATTTCCCTTCCTCCACAGCCTCCAGAGGAGCAAGGACCACCCCTGCTGTGTCAGTGCCATTCTTTGCTTGTGTAAAAGAAACTTTAGGGCAAAAAACAACCCCA
This sequence comes from Campylorhamphus procurvoides, assembly GCA_013396655.1. Classification (NCBI taxonomy): domain Eukaryota; kingdom Metazoa; phylum Chordata; class Aves; order Passeriformes; family Dendrocolaptidae; genus Campylorhamphus; species Campylorhamphus procurvoides. The sequence goes on along the minus strand of WBMV01004342.1, from coordinate 167,143 downwards.
AGTTTCATGGCCATCTGGAGCAGCACGCAGGAAGTGAGCTCTGTCAAGTGTCCTGGCTGCAACCAGCGGATTTCTCCAAACAGAGCCCCAATATTTGCCCATTTCCTACCAACATAATTCCCCCGTGGTTCCCCCGTTATGGCTTTGCTCATCAGCCAATGTATGCTGCTTGCTGTTTGCTGCCTGGCACGCTGCATTTCTCTCTGCAGATGGGTGAATAACCATTCATATCCATGACTGGGGTCTTTCTTTTGCTGGAGAGACGCAACTGGATTTGTGTGAGGCAGCTGCTCAGTGTTTGTGTGCCAGTTGGAGTGGCCCAGTATGTCATGGTGGCCCAATGACATCAGCCCTGGAGCAGGCTACACAGGAACTGGGCCACTGCCTAGTGCTGGGAATGCTGATGGAGCTGCTTTCCCAAGACTTGTTTCTTCTCTCAGAACAACAAGATCTTGCAATATGTGGCCTCAGTTTGAATTTTGTCTGCCTTTCAGGCTTTGCCCACAGTCTGAGCACTCCAGGCTCCTGCAGTGTATTCTCCAGAAATTTGATATAAACATTGCAGTGGGTACTGGGAGTGCAAAAATTAGGGATTTTAACAGATATACTGCCAGGGTAGAAATTCATTCTCATCCACGTATCAGTCCAGAAATCCCACTCCTAATTCACATTTCTTTCCAAATGACCCATATCTTCCATATTCCCTGCCATAAAAAAGCCCAAACCAAAACAAACAAAACCCCCCACCAAACCACTTCAATCAACTGTGACTCAAAACTGATGCCAAATAATATTAATATCCTTCTCTGCAATTATCTGACATCCCCTATTTGCTGCACTTCTGTCTGTTTAGGCACAGCAAGGTCTCTATTAATGCATCTTGCCCATGAAAGGTATTGCTGACATTTTAACAACAAGTAATGAATATAATCCATCAGCTATGGGCATGACTATAACACACACATGCACATCTGAATTTTAATTTTATGCATATACAAACATAAAAGCAAATGTTGATTGAAGCTGCCCTTTGTCGACCCTCCAAACCTCCCAAAACAAATGCAGCTCTTCTAATATGATCAAAGAAGCTCCAGGCCAGCAGTAACAGGGTGATATGAACCTCCCTTTGTGTCACTGTGGATTTTTTATTTCCCAGGAGTTATTATTTCTCCCAGCATTATTTCATGCCTCTTTTTGCTATTTATCTGTACTTTGGTTAACACTGTCAATGCATGAGCAGCAGAATAAAATGCACAGGATAACTCTTTGAAAGACCTTCAAAAATAAATTATAAATCTCTGTTCCAGTGAGGTTGGCTTTCTTCTCTCACATAGAGGAGACAATAAATGAAATAAAGGAGTGAAAAACCTACGCTTAAAGACACAGCATTGCTATTGAAAGAGCTGCACAGTGGAACAGGATAAAGGAGGGGGCATCAAATATGCAGTAGGATTGTTAATTACAGGTTATTATTTTACACTCAGTGGACAGACACTCCTGTCTGGGACAAGAATGATGCCCACAGTTGGGCTTTAATGATCATACTGAGAGAAATTGTTTCTCCTCCTGGAGCAACAGGAAAACAAAAAGTGACAGGGAGGAACTTGTTTGTACAGTAATTTACAGCAGGAATTCTTCACACACGTACCTGTGATGTCAATTTATACCCTTGGTCTGTCAGGCAAATATAAATATACATGTGCATATATTTGCATAATTTTAAATATTCTAGCTCCTTGGAGAAGGTGGTGTGTATAAATCTGTGTCTGCACATGTGTGTGGACTAGAACTACAGAGTTGTTCCCCTCTCAAGAGACCTACAGGATTTCAGATATACACACACACTATATGAGCTATATATAAATATATCTATATAAATGACAAACAGTGAGTGAAGCATCCTGTTAATGTTATTTAAACTGAAAATGAATTAAAAAAACTGGCACAACTGACACTTCTTTTCATGAATAATTCTACTTCACTGCAACAGAAAAATAGGCAATGACTTAATTTTTAACATGGCATGAAGTTCAGAAGGCAGTTCAATTTATTCATGGCCAGATCTGAATATGAAAACTGCAGTTATAAGAACTACCCCAGAAAGTTTCTTTCTGTGTGTTATTGTGACATGCCTTCCTCCTCCCTGTCCCAAAATCAATATTTTAACAAATCTGTGTCAATATTTATGAGTGAAGCTTTACATTTACACTGATGAACACACTGAAAACTATCCCTAAAAACCACACTGGAGCATGAAGTAACACTGGCCATGTTAGAATAAATTCATAAAAAGAATCTTCTTCATGCAAATGCTGCCAGATCCATAAGCACAGTGGCATAAGGTGTCCTGGGAGATACACCAGGGGAAGGCAGGGAGACACAACTGCACTCAGTGTGTCCATTCCAGGCTTATAAAATGCTTTAACCTGCCTGTTAGATGGGCAAAGCAGCCATGTAAGAAAGTTTCATTCATTCTTAAGGAACAGAAGACACAACACTGACTGGGAACTTGGTTCATTTGGGATTTTTGTGGGATTCATCAACATGCAATGCTATCAGTTCATTTTTACATCACCTGCACACCATTAATTTGCAGCTCTGACTCACTCTTGCCAAGTCTTGTAAGAGCTGTTGCTCTGTTTTCCCATCCAAGAACACATCCCTCTTTGGATCCCCACCTGAGCACATGCACAAGTCTCTCCATGCTTAAGTCCCACTGAAGGTAGATGTGTGTATGCTTAAGTGTGATCCTATTGCCTTAAGAGGACATTTTATATTCTAGGGTACAATTTGGCAAAATACAACATGTAAAATAGCAGTGTGATGCTTGAGAAAGCCTCTTGGTGAGTTTCCAGGGACTTACCTGCCAGCTGCCAAGCTGGTTTACAGCTCCAGGCTCAATCCATTCATCCATCCATCACCAGAAGCTCTGAATGACTGATAACAAAACAGATGAATCATTGTTGGTATGCTCTCTCTTCTCTCTTTGTCCTGTGGGAGAAATGGCATTTTACAATTAAGTTTAATATTTCAGGCTAAGGAAAAACTTACAGTATAAAGAGGGTGGTTTTTATCTTACTGGATAGATACTGGTTCCTAATTTATAAAAGACAGAGAGGGCCAGAAATGAAATTTTTCATTGTTAGCTGAACTTTAAATGAGCAGGTGCCCACCCCTATCATCTTAGGTGCAAAATACCACCTGATGGCTAGTGAAGAATAACATCAGCTATCCAGTGAGAAGGTGCTCTCCCTTTCAGTCTTTTTAGATGGCTCTGACTAGTAAGATCATATTTCATTTCCATTTACTAAGCAACAGGTGTCAACCTTGAACTTAATAGCACAAACATGAAGGTCTTATCTCAGAGAGGTACTGGAAGAAAAAGACAACTTGAGATCTGCCACGGAGATGGCAGAGAAGAAAGGAGAACATACATTAGAATCTTGGAAAATGCAGAGAGCCCTTCCAGACTCCAGCTTTTCTCAAGTGATACAACCAAAATGAGGAACTAAGACAAACCCAAAAGCATTTATCTTGAAGTATTTTCTAGTTGCATTGTTAGCGCATCAGATTGCTACAGATAAAGCTATGACTATTCACATAAGGTGGGTACATAACTCACACTGTGAATGAAGCACGTAGACTAAAAATTCACATCCTTTTCTCCACTAATACCTGCTAGAAGGGATTATCCAACAGGTATGTTTTAAATGGGAGGCTGAGAGCCAGGCTAATATATTTTTTCACTTTTAGAATTGAAGAAAATGTAACTTCTGATACGTTGTATGGATTGCACCAAAATGTGGCAGAAAAGTAAATATTGAAGAGGACAGGATTGTTTGGCAGATCAGGCTCATTCAAACAAAATGCACCTGAAACCAACCAGATACAGAGATTGGAATTACCAAACCAGCCCTCGAGGATGGGGAACTATCTCATGGAAAACAAACAGAGCAAATGCAGAAGAGAGCAGTTTGGGTTGGAAGGTACCTTTAGAGGTCACCCAGTCCAACCCCCCTGCCATGTGCAGGGACTCACACAGGGCACAGAGGACAAATCACCATGTGAGACCAACATGGGATGGCTGAGGAGGGAAACACAGCTGGCTTTTACCTCAAGATACCATTACCTTTCATGCCGTGGTGAGAGTCAAACTAAGATGTTTGGCACAGTTCTGATGTTCATATTCCATCAAGGATATTGAACAACTGGGCAGTTTCTCACAGGAACAGTGAGACCAGTCACAAAAAAAAGAAATATTCAGAAGCTGAATAAAACTCCTTGAAGTGAAGGCTTTAAAGAGCTCAATCTGTTTAGTCTGCCAGAGAATGAGAGGCAACTTGATTACAGGACTAAAGCATCAGGTACAAAAGCACTCTTTGATTTAGTGGACACAGTAAAACGTCTGTGATGCCCTGAAAGCCAATCCAAGAGCATCACAAAGCATCAGCACTCTGCTGAATATATGTATGACAATACAGTTTAGTCATCCAACAACACACCATTCTCTCCCACAGGAAGCTGCACTGAGTGTGCACTACAGTCGGCAGTAATTTAGGGAATGCTTTGTCTTCTTATTGTTTAATTTGTGGCCCTGCAATTCACTCATTGTACCTTCGAACCTATCAGCAAACACAGCACTGTTTATATTTCTTTTTAACTTTCTTTTAGCTGTCACTTTAACAGCATACAAGTGTAATTCAATGAACTGCAACAGATAAAGAGAAAAGCCTTCATTACACACACATTATACAACAGTCCACCTCGTGACTCAAACACTACCCAAAATTTCTGCTTGTCTATAAAAATTCTAACTAAATAAACTAAATATTTCCAGTAGTGGTAGAAGTACTGGCAAGCCTTTTCAAGTTCAGGGGTTTTTTTGGGAGTTACTTGCGGGAATTGTGTAAAGAGTGAAAAGCCAGTGAAAAGCTTGAGTTTTGGGTGGGTTTATTTTCAACAGAGAATACCAAACTGGGGAAGTACTCCAGGTCCCCCCTCGTGTCCTGGGAGGCAAATGGCTTCTGCAGGCTCCTGGGGAACACCTGCAGGGCAGCTCCTCACTGCACAGGCCACCCTTCCACAGCAAGCTTTGCCACAGCTGAAGCTTCAAGGTCAGATGCATTTTTGAAGCAGTCTCAGATCAGGTCACTGCTTGTGAGTCACCAAGGGGGGAATATTTTCTTTCTGTTCACAGGAGAACATCTCCTGCCTGAGCACAGACTGGCCATCCATCTGAAATGGGAGCCTGCTTTCTTTGCCATGAGCTGCCTGCCAAGATGAGTTCCCCTGCCTGGAACACCACCTGCCCCAAAACTGGAATGGAAAGGTTTGGGTTTCCTGACCAGCACCTTTTGCTGCAGATACTGTGATGAAGCCTTGTAGGTTTGCAAAGGAGGGTCTAAAAGCAGCCCCCAGCCCCTGGCTGGGCCATCCACTGGGAGGAACTGATATACACAGTAATATCCACACATTTTCCTGGCTGGGTCCCCACCAGCCTGTCCCAGTCCCATCTCAACTTGAGGTAACCCTCCCACCATGCCTGTGGACTCCAGGGCTACATCTCCATCATGGTCTGCACATCTAAACCCCACCTTGCTCCTCACAGCAGCTCCACACACCTTCAGGTTTTCTCAAATCTAGATTGTCACATCCCTTCCCTTCTAGCAGGCTGCCACTTCTGCAAATAACGGGGGCAATTCCTAATTAAGGTAGGAAAGCTGAGAGGTAAGACAGTCTGTCCCATTGCTTTTCCCAGTTCCTGAACATTGCAACACCAGTGGTAGTAACCTTCATAAATGCCACTTTCAAAATGCAATACACATCCATAAACCACCTGTGAATTCAAGTCTTTTCAGGGAACTACAACTCTGTAGCACTTTGGATAAACCTGGAAATAGCAGGAGGTACCAGACAGAACCTAAACCAAGCTGAAGTCTCTGCTCAGCACTGCAGGGATGCTGGAGCATCTCAGGGTTTCACACTACCTGGACTGAACTTAAATTGTTGCAGTGTTATTTCGGCTTTTACTGAATGGTTGTGTTCACTCATTAGTAGTGGGAAGGATAAGGTGGGAAAAGGAAAGGCATGCTGAATTATGGCATTTATTATGCCTGAAATCCTGCTTCATCATCATCTCCACAGGATAAACAAGCTGAATGGATCAGAGAGGACTGGTTTCAAAAATTGTAGAGCTGTGGTAGGTTAAAAGCTGCACATCTTGTCCTTCTTTATCTGTCTTTGCAAATGAATTTGAAGCCTAAGGTACATTTTGAAGAGGCTCGAGCTCTTTGCAGCTCACCACAGCACTCTCACACTTCCAAATGCTTCCTTTAGACTAGAAACTCCCAATTTTCATGTTGTTACACACTGTGACACATCAGGTGCACATCTGCCCAAACCACATTACTGTCAGAACAGGAGTTGATATTGGATAGGCAGCACTTTCAGCACACAGTGCGTGCAAAGGCCACAGGAGAATTTCCTCAGCTTTGTTCTCCAAGGATCCCTAATAGTCCTTAGCAACCTGCCTGGAAGGACTGAAATCACCACCTCTGGGCAGCAGGGGGGAAGTGTCCCTGGACACTTCAAATAGTTGCCAGCTACAGCAAGCACACGTACATCTCCAGGAAAAAAACACTGAACAGAGTCCTCAAAGCCAGGATATAGACAAACATGTTAAACTCAGAGTGAACACAGCAAGGGGAACAGTGGCAAGCAGAGCCCTGCAGTGGCCTGACATCAATGCCCTGAGGGCACAGCTTTGGAGGATGCTTTTGTGACAATTTGAGAACAGCATCCTATAAACCTCATCTGGACTGAGGAGCATCAGAAAGGTGTGAAATTACAGTCTGAGAGACGGTGATCTAATTGCTACAACGGTTTAGACCATCAGAAACCCTTATATTGGGATGTATTATCTGTACTGAACTATTGTGTTCTTTCCTGGTACTGCCTCATCTACTCCATTGTTTTTACCTCTGAGCAACTTCATCTACTGGAGTTTGCAATTGTTCCACAGGGAACAATTTCAGGACTGAAATGCCACACGGTAGCATAACCATATCTATTTTACTTAGCCCTTTTGCCTTTAAGGCAAGATCATATTTAGTTCTGATGCTTCTCATTCCCTGCCACGCAGCTCAGGGAATATTCCTGGTACTGCCTCATCTACTCCATTGTTTTTACCTCTGAGCAACTTCATCTACTGGAGTTTGCAATTGTTCCACAGGGAACAATTTCAGGACTGAAATGCCACACGGTAGCATAACCATATCTATTTTACTTAGCCCTTTTGCCTTTAAGGCAAGATCATATTTAGTTCTGATGCTTCTCATTCCCTGCCACGCAGCTCAGGGAATAGAAGTGGCCAGGTCTTTACTATACACAGCTGACCTTTTATTTCCTGCTAGGTGCATCCAATTTCAGATGGCCCAGAGTATGATCTTGAAATGCTACTTTCCATCATGCTAAACTAATTTGAGGTCTCCATTTTTTACAGACCTAATAAACTTAAGAGTTTGCTTTCCAGCACTGCATGAAAAACAGAGGTCATTCAGAAGGTTAGAACTTTTTCAACAGAGCAACTGCTGTGACACTTCTGAAAGAAGTTTATACACACTGGACAAAACACTGCAATCCACATATCTAAGAAATTTCACCGGTTTTGTTGTTGTTGCTGTTTTTAAAAAACTAGATCTGAATTCCACTGTATCTATTGCTATATTACTAGTTTAACATTTTTATTGAGGAATTTTTAAACTTGATTAACCCTCATTTAGAACTTAATTCCATTTCTACATCTTTTTCAAGACAAGCCAGTCTCCATTTTCTGTGCTTCTTGTATTCATGATTGCTGAAGAGCTGTATCTTCTACTTCCACTATTTTCACATCATTCACTTAAACAGCACTGGTAGCCCCACTTTCCATTAAACACTTCATTTATACACTTCTCAAACTTGTTCCAACCAATGCTTAGCCTTTTGAGTTCTGATACCCTCATACTACCTTACGCATTGTGTTTTAAATCTCTAATAATCTGCAATTTAGATAACATATTACTTAAAATGTCAATTCTTGTCCACCCACTCAATAACTATGATAGCCACACTCGTCTCATCTCACATATTATTTCCCTTTTTCCCATCCAAGAAGATTCCCACCTAGAACACGCTGTATACGTGTCACAGCACAATTTTGGCTTGGCCTGCCGTCCAGTTTATTTCCTGAATCACTCAGCACCGATTGCTCCTTAGGACCTCATCATGCAGGGTCAGCCGTTCTGTTATCACCGGGAAGATCCTCGGAATTTTAAACTTCTGCTGAAAGGCCCCATTACTCACACAGCACTCCTGTTCCGATGTTATTGATTAGGGCCACCACAAGCACTGCTCAGGCTGATGACCTGCTAATGACCTTCCCATCCACGCTGTGACTTTAGGAGGTGAGGATTGCTGATTCCTGCCTAACCTTGGCTGCCTGAGATAAGCAGGTGTGTCACCTCTATCATCGAACCAGCTCAACCCGACTCTGAGAGCTACGGACTCATTTTACCTAAATTCTTTCGGCACACTCCTTGAAACAAGCAGTAATTTCCTTGTTCACTCTACAATACCAATCCCTTAGATTTTACGTCTTTTTTTTCCCATTTTTAACTAAGAGGCGCATTTCAAACCCATTACCCTATTCACCATTACTTTATGAACCTGAAAGAATGAAACTTTGCAACGCGAACATTTCCAGGTGGTCATTTTTTTTTGTTAAATAACACCACCACCAAAATTATTGTTATTACCATCGCCGAGGAGTAACCTTTAGGGGTTGTTCCCGACCACCGGTTGCCGCCCGTGCCGTGCCCATCCGTGGGTACCCGGGGGGAGCCGCAGCATCCCCGGGGCCGGGGCGGGAAGGGGCTGCCCTCCGCATCCCTCCCTACTGCCCATCGGTTGTTACAGACGCGAGCGGAGGGAAGGATGAAGGGATGAAGGGAGGGATGGAGGGAGGGATGGAGTGATACACGAACGGAGGGATGAAGGGAAGGATGAAGGGATGCACGGACGGAGGGATGGAGGGA
>WBMV01004342.1:0-157419 GCA_013396655.1 Campylorhamphus procurvoides | reverse complement strand
GCTCGCAGATCTCGGCGCCGGCGCTATAGAAACTGGCTGCGCCTCCGAGAGCCAGCGGCGGCAGGGATGGAGGGAGGGAGGGAGGGAGGAGGGAGGTGTGGGGCGAGCACAGAGCCGTTCATTCACGAATAGCTCGGCCTTTCCTTCCCTCCTCCCTCGCTCCCGTCCGCAGCCAGCCCCCGGCACCGCCCAGCCCGGTGGGGAGGCGCTGCCCTCCCCTCAGCCTGTATCCCCCGGCTGGGAGCATCCCGGGGCTGAGAGCATCCCGGAGCATCCCCGGGCTGGGAGCATCCCCCAGCATCTCCGGGTTGGGAGCATCCGGAGCATCCCGGGGCAGGGAGCATCCCCTAGCTGGGAGCATCCCGGAGCATCCCGGGGCTGGGAGCATCCCCGAACATTCCCGGGGCTGGGAGTATCCCCGAGCATCCCGGGGCTGGGAGCATCCCCGAGCCATCCCTGTCGCCTCCTCTGGGAGACTTATCCCCCCAAAACTCACAAGCGGGTACATTCCCACTCCGGGCAAACAGCGGGCACGCACCCCGTGAAATGTCGGGAATCGACCCGCGCTCCCTCTCCTGCCCCCCTCTTCCCTTTGCAGCCCCTTCGCTCCCGCAGCATCGCCGCAAAAACCCCGCAAAGCCGGCACCAAACTTTTTCAGCGACACCTTTTCCGTCGTGTGAAAGCGGTTTAGCTGCACATCCTCGGGTGAGGAGCCGCTTTTGGGTGCTAACTTGCTGCTAGGAGCCCTCTGGACAGCACCCGTGGGCGCTGGGGGTCTGAGGGTGCTGTGGGGGTTTTCTGCAGAGCATTTAATAGGATGCAGGAGGCCCTGAGGGTGAGGAGATGCTGAGCTCCCTGTCCCGGGCACTGTGCAGAAGGCAAAGGGCAAGGGAAACACGGCTGATGGGAAGGAAGAGGAGGGAAAGGCTGAGAATGGACCGGGGGAAGCGGCCAGGTGGGTGGGAGATATCATTGTGTCCTCACACTTTTGGGATTGAGGGTCTTCCTTCCATTAGAGAGGCATGTTTTCCCACAGCAGCAGCCCAAGGTGTGTCATGGATGTCCATCTTCCCATACCTCTCCCTGCTTGGAACGACTGACAAAAGCTGAGACAGTCCCTCCTCCTTTCTCCCTCCTTCCCTCCTCCTCCACTGGAGGCAAAGTGCCATCGGTTTGTTGAATCTCTTCTAATTTCTCTGCCTGAAACATTCTTATTATCTGTCTCATAGTAAAGTTGATATAACATCCTTCAAAGTGCAAGATAGATCTTCCCTTTTTCTCTTTCCCTTGGTTTAAATCGATTACACTGGATTTTCCAAGTTTGCCAAAGAGAAGAAGCCCAACGTGCAAGGAACAGCTCGGGAGCTGCATTATCCATCTCAGCCACTACAGGGGATGACTATTAAGTACCAGCACTGCAAGTCACTCTGTGCCAGGAGCTGCTGGCACACTGCAGAAAATACTCTTTAGGAAAAGTTTGCCAAGGACAAGAAAAAAAACCCACAGAAGCTCCTCACAAAACAATATAAACTGCTGGCAGACCATAACACAAATGAGGGAGACAGAAGGTTGCACATGAAAGATGGGGGGTCACCACATATTTATCTATCTAGTTTGCATGGTAAATGCTAATTTCACAATAAAATAATTTTACCAATCCAGTCAGAGCATAGCAGAGCTTAGTTTTTTGTTTGTTTTACCTCATAGTGAATTTGCTTGCTCTGAGGTGGAAAAAGGAACATTAGGGAAGTGAAAGATCTGCCACATACAGGAGAAATTCTGCTCATTTTTCCTGATCTAAAAGACTGCTGACCTCCTTTTAATCAATGGGGTATCAATATCCACAACAATATTCACAGCAAATATGGTTTTAAAAATGCTGGAAAGCAATTCATATTACACAGTCTTTTGGAAGAGTAAGAACACACTTAACTTGAGATGCATTTTAGAGAAGAGAGTTGAGCAACAAGAACATTGCTCGAAGAAATGGCCATTGTTTTGACAGCAAGAAATGCAATGCTGTTGCTATCATGGCTATTCATTTTTCTTACAAAATAAACTCACAACACTTTCTCGCAGGTGCAGGCACAGGAAGGCATAGAAAAATTATAGGAAAGACATTATCTGGTATCCACTGCTACAAAGCACCTCAGTACTTACATTATTTCATGTGTTCCTGGGGTTTTTAATCTTCAGTGCAGTTTTACACACAGACCCATAAACATTTCCCTCACTAGAATAGCATTTCCAGAAGGGGCAATTGAGACAATTGGGTGATATCTTCAAAGCCTTGCAGGAAAACTCAATTGGATATGTCTCAATATTGTGCAGATATCCAGGCCTTCTGGATTACTTTTCCTGTCAAGGTTATAGTGATATTTTACTACCAGAGATGAGCTATTTTTGTAGATGGACATCACCTGTATCATTAGGACAGAACTGTAGCCAGTTCATTGCTCTAGTCCTTGTAAAGTGGTTTAGGTTCCCTTTCTTTTTTTTTTCCCCAGCTCTGCTTGGAATGTATTTAATTTTAACCAGCTTCATGCCATTTGGAGCCTCACTTTTTGCTAAGTGGAGCACTAACTGCAAACATGCCAAGTTGTTGCTCGGGCTGTTTGCAGTCACAGTAGATATAGTGAGGGGAATGAGACATAAAAATATTAAACTCTTGCACTGCAGTCATAAATCAGTATAATATATTTTAACCCTGCCTTTGTGTTCTGACATTTAGTCCCTATTATCATTACTACTGTTGTTATCACAGTTGTGGTGCAGCTTCTAGGCTGGACCAACACCAGGCAGTGCTTTCCAAAAATGCAGGTAATTCCTGCCCAGAAGAGTTGACCTTAGAATTAAATGTTTTTCCTGAGGGCCTGAAATGCCATTAGTTACACATTTGGGAAGTGGCAAGTGCAGTGGGGCCTAATTTAATTGTAGGCTTTTAGATATGTGTAATATAAATTTTAAATAACATAATAATTGTAATAATAATTCTGACAGTAGACAGTGCAAAACCGTTTTTGTGTCTATAGGCTAGCAGTCCTTTTGGGAATTAGAGGCTTTGGGACCTGGAAAATGAGCTGAAGTGATAATTGAAGGAAGCAATAAAACATAAATATGCTAAAATAGGGGACAAACTCATAGGTTCTGGCTTTGTAGAAGGAAAATATGCTTTCCCTAGAATACTCTTTTTTAATTTACCTTGGGCAGAAATGCATGTTTTAAACCATTGCTTGAGATTTCTGGTTGTCCTGAGGAGACAAAGCTACAGCAGTACAAAAGGACTGGAGTGCCAAAAAACCAAACCCCTGGCATTACTGTGGAAAGCTCAGTGGGCATCAGCGTTGAACAAAATGCTAGTGGGAAAGAAAAGAAAAAAATCAGACTGGAAATACTGTAATTCCCACAGGTTGGTTGTTTGCTGCATCTTGACAGCCTGGTTGAGTTCTGGGAACTGAGCTGCAAAATGGGTACAGCAGACACAGAAATCATCAAGAGACAGGCAATGCAAATGATTAGAGGCTGAGAAAGAAGATTTTGTGTCTCGATGGCATGAAGAAAGGACATGATAGAGCTTTATAAAAATAATGAATGGTACATAGAAGATAAATCCTGCATTTCTAGTCACTTCTTTTTTTTTCATAATTTAAGAACAAGAGTTCATCCAGTGGAATTAAAAAGATATAAATTTGAAAGTGATGAAAGGAAATATTAGCTATTAAAGTGAAAGCATTCACTGTTACATGAGATTAAATGCAGAGAAAGGCCTAGACTGTATAAAACATGTGTAAAGGGACAGAAGCCTTAATATTTCAATGCATAAGCCTGTCATGAAGCCAGGGGAACAGGAAAAGGAGCATTAACAGAAACTGCTCTTTAGGCAAATGATTGAATCTCTTGAAGCTGCTTCTGAAGTGCCTGTTGCTGACATGGCAAGAACATCCCAAGATGTTCAGCCAGCAGAATAGTTACACCTCACACAGATTTACTGATATAGAAACCTGAATTATGCTTAAATTTGATGGTGAATTATGATTCAGGACATTGCACTGCTGCACCTGTTGCCTTCCCACTCTCTCACAGGTTACCTCATCCAAACTAAGCTGTCTGTTTAGTACACAGCAATCACAGTTTTTCTGGCACTATTTGTGCATTAAACCAGCCTGAGATTGTTCAAATAGACTGACCAACCCATACTACACTTTAACAGCCTCAAAATGTGAATTGATAGTGTTCACATGATGTCCCAGCATCTCAGCTTTCTTGAGGTGTATTTCCCAGAGGAAATACATATTCTGTGACATACAAAGGAGTAGGGAGGGTAATGTTAATTACATTGTGAAAGAACATCAGAAGCCCCAGTGCCTGAAGCCTCTATAAACACAGTTTGCTGCTTCTCAAAGTTTGAAAAAATGAAGCCAAGAAAACAAAACAGTGCAGCTTCTAGGTTAAATAAAAAAATAAACCAAAAAATGAGAAGCCAAAAGAAGACACTACAGCTTTTCCTTTCAACTACCTCTTTACTTTGTATATTATTTTCCTGTTTGTTGGTTAACTGCACATAAAGGAGTTAATGATGCTGCAGCAAGAAGGCCAATGCAGGCAGAATAATGGGTGCTGTCCCTGGTCCCCACAGAGCAGAGATCAGAGCCTGCCCCTCCTCTGTCCCTCCCCAGGGATTGTCCCTGCAATGAGGTCTCCCCTCAGTCTCCTCTTCTCCACCTGGACACCCCAAGTGCCCTCAGTGCCCTCACACCTTCCCCTCCAGGCCTTGCCCCATCTCTGTGCCCTCCTTTGGATGCTCTCTAACGGCTTCATACTTTTTGATATTGTGTCCCCCCAACCTGCTCCAATATTTTGGGTGAGGCCACCCCAGTGCAGAGCAGAGAGGGACAATCCCCTCCCTCACCTGGCCACACTGGGCCTGACCTACTTGTGTGCCCAGGAGGCTGGATATGTAGTGAAGAGGGAATGACACAGGACATTGCAATTCTCAGATAAGACAGTGTTTTACACAGAAGATGTGTCAAGCATTCCACAGGTATCTTTGTGGCTGTTTTCTTGGTGAGATGATCAAGTGGCATTTCAAGAGCATCCTCGGTGAATGCTACAAGAACTGCAATTGTTAAGCATCCACCTGTGCACTTTTAGGGGCATCATTACAGATCAGGATCATACACGAGCTTCCTGAGGTTGCCCCTCCAAGCAGGGTAACCTAAAGAGAATCATTTGCTAATTTTCCCCTGTGCACCTGCAGCATTATGGCTGCAAAATGAGGCATCTTATTCAGAATATGTGTTGAAAACCAAGCCCCCTATTACAATGAAGACTAGCAGAAGCTGAAAATGCCTCTAGCAGTGTGCAGCTGGTGTGATCAGCTGGAACATTTTCTAGAAGCAGGGCTGAAAACGCTGTGATTCCTTTTCACTCTCTGTAAGCAGCGTTAGCCTCTGCCTGACCAGCCTCTAGTAAGGCTGCACAGGGTGTTGTTGCCACCTAGAGTCGGTTCATCAAAACAGGGGTTCTGCATGGCTTTTTTCCTCTCTGCTTAAGGCAAAAGGAATACTCCAACAAACCCAGATAGCTGTCAGTCAGTTCTGATTTTTTTTCCACTACAACCCCCCCAAAAAACCCTACGAACCACAGAGGCACATTTCCAACAAGTTAACTGCTCTACCTGGATTTCTGAAGACACAAGGCAGTCTGCAGCCTGACTTTCCTTGCTGGCCTTGACCTTGCAGAGCTCTCTCTGACCAAACCAACCAGCTCAGGAGTGCCAAGTGCACGGGGTGCAGTGCCAGGGGTCACTGTAGGGCTGCTGGGGGGCTTTGCTGGGAGACAATCTGGATTTGGGGTCTCCATGCCATCCATCTCCTCTTTTCCTTCTTCAAACCACACAATTGCTTTTGGTCACACAGGGATACACCTGCACACAGGGCCAGGAGGAAAATGAAATGGTGAGATGAAAGCTGGTGGGAAATAAAATCCCAGTGAAGGTCCAACAGCTGGTGCAGATTCATGACTCTTGTGTAGGTAGAGAATCCACTTCTACACTGGACTATAAAACACTTCCTTCTGAAACAAAATCACTTTATCAACTTCTATATTTCATCTCATTTCATTCCCAAAGTAATTGGAAAACAGAAACTGAGCAGAATTTTGATTAAGATCCCAATATTGCATTGATTTTTCATACAAATTTTGAAATTTCTGCTAGAATAGATTTCCCTCTAGGATCTCTTGTTTTTGTCACTTATCATTCAGAGCCATCAAGAATAATTTAAAATATAAACATTCTGCTTCCACGATCAGTAGGGAATGTCTCCATGGCACATGTAGCTATGTGCTGAAATATTTGTGATACTTTTAAACTCATGAAATTCTGCTTTTTTTGCTGAGGGAAGTTGACATTTTGGTTGACCACTTTAGACAGCGAGGAGACAAATATTCTGTTCTCTCCTGGAATTATGACCAGGCTTCCTGTGCCTTGTTATTCCTCGTGCTCATTTAGGGAAACCACTCACACTAACCAGCTAACTGTTGCTCAGTCTTTGGATGAAGAGCAATAAAAACCTCTTCCTGAAAAAAGTATTTTTCTTCTCTCTTTATCCCCCTCAAACTGCCCATTCCCTTCAGGCAAATGAACAACCTAGAATGTTTAGCATAAGATACAGTTTACAGAATAATCTGTATATACACCTCATCCCAAACAAATGACACATCAGCTGCTTGGTTGGGCTTTGTCATTTTGAACGCTCAAACCACAGAGATTTCTCTTCTGCTTTTGAAATGCACAGACTGACCTGTAATACCCAGAATGATTCAGAGGGTGAGGAGGGAACACAGGGAGCTTTTCAGTAATTCCTCCTAGCCATACACAGTGGCAGATCACAGCTTTTATTTCACCAACCTGCTTTTCCTTCCCTGCTTAGGCCCAGCAGGCAGCAATTGGAAGAGAGGCTTTTCCCTGACATAATTGGCACAACTCAGAGGTAACCAAACCTCCCGTGGAAGAAAGTGCTTGTCCTGGGCATGAACACCATAATTTTAAAGCCAATGGCAGTGAGATTAGTTAAATGAGATATCACCAAGCCATTTCAGACTTTAACTGGAAAGGATCTTAAGTCTTGTGACAAATATACTTTGCAGAATGGCAGAACTGTAGGCATGGCTGGTAGGGGAAACCACTCAGCTTGTAATTCTGCAGCGAAAACTGCCAGACCAATTTATTGCAAGGCTTGGAATTTTCCAAATTAAATAGTAGTGGATGTAGAAAACCAGATGCAGTGCTCTGCAGACCACTAAAGTAAAATTTTTCAAAACTTGTATTTTAGTAGTTTGTAAAAGTTCAAATAAAAATAAATGTAATTACTTTACATGTCACTTTATAAGCCTTCATTTACCAAAGTTGGGAGACCATGGAGCAGTTTGTTGCTGGCTGGCTTGCTGAGGGAGACTGAGCTTTGGCTCAGGTGTGCTCTCTAGAATGTGTTTAATCTGCCTCAGGAAACACTCAAGCAGCATCTGTTCTCAAAAAGACAGGAACAAGTAACCCAAAACTCAGACCAATATAAGATGTTGATCTCTTTATATTCTAGGTAGTCCTAAGGAGAAATTACTGACAAGTGTTTGCACCTAAAGCTTGGACTTTACCGAGAAACAAATCCTTGAATAACGCAATGAGGCTTTTTAAGCTATTGAGAAGCTCAACATCAGTAACAGCAACACCTTCAAGTCTCAAGGGACATGAAGGGAAAGACTGACATGGGAAGTGGACAGAGTGAGAGAGGACTTTATTTATAAAATGTTGTAGAGGAGAAAGATGATAACTGCAGCTTTGAAAGATCTAGAACTGGATGTGCAAAACAAAACTTACTGTCTAAAGAGCATTTATGTAAGCCCTTCTGCTGAGTGCTAACCCTGCCATCACTCCTGCCCAGAGAAGACCATCAAGGCATGAAATCTTCTTTCTGAGCTCCTTTACCTTCTCAGGCTGTTGTGCAGACGTGAAATATAATCCTCATAGTAGTAGCTATTAGCTGGATGTTAATGTGATTTAAAAATCCGTGTTGCTATACACTTAAGCACTTCCTTAATACAGTAATGATCTGTGTCTGTCCCTGTCAACATCTGTACAACCATCCAGCTATTCCTAATACCTTTTGAAACCAGGGGGCAATTTCAGGTAAGATTAGTAGAGGAAGAGTGGTTTCAAAAGCATTACATTCCTGCCAGTTTTGTGGCAATAAGTGGCTAAGGAGGGGGAAGTAATGCATTAGTGCTCCCCATGGAAGTGTCGAGGTAGAAGCTCACCCTTTATTAAATGGCTGATTATCTCTCTGAGCAGCAGCCATTAGTCATGATTCTCATGGGACTACCTGCCATTTATTCTTAGCAGCTCCTCCCAGCATGGGCAGGAGAGCTGTAGTCAGAGCTAAAGCAAATCTGCAGAAGCAGGGCAAGGCTGGCACCAGGTGGAAGGCTGGCATCTTTTTTGCTCTGCAATGGTCATTTGCACTGTGGTTATCAGAGCACATTACCAAGATAACAGTGAGGAATTTCGACTACAGTGGACTAATCTGAGTTTTGCCATTCATTTGCTGGAGTAGGTTTTGCTCTGTAGTTCCTTAATATGAGCAGAGATGATCAAAAGTATCAGTCAGGATGCCAAGGGTACCACCAGCCCTGCTTGTTCCTGCTCCACTGGGGCTCCCCCCACCCTCACCAGGGACCAGGGCCCCATTTTGACTGCCCTAGGACTCTCCCCACACCTTGACCAGAGCCCAGGACCCTGACCTGTGAATCTCTGCTCCAGCAGAGCCCATCTCTGCCTCCAGCTCCCTGCAGCCCTGCCTTGCCTGGCCACAGGCCCTTTGCCATCCCCATGGAGGTGCTGGATGCCCAGGGCAGCTGGGGCTGCCTCTGCCCACGTTACCCTGGTTAGGGTGGTGGGATGGACCCCAGCTGCCAGGCCCTGCCTTGCCCTGCCCTGGGATTTCTCCAGCCCTCACTGCACCCTGACAGCCATGCTATAAAACTACCAATGCTCTTATCTGAGCCATGGGATGAGATCCCACCTGTGCTACTCAGCTCCTCAGAGGAAAGAAGACACCAGAAGAACAAGCTTACAGGACTTTTGCAAATCTTCTCCAATGCCTTCTGCAAGCTAAGGGGCAACAAGTGAATTAGGGAAAAGCAGAGAAAAGGAGGTCTAAAGACAAGCAAATTGGCTAAAATGGTATCAAGGTACTCCTGGTGTGCTTTTGGTGACTTTTGATGCCTGTCTGGTTAGGTTGTGGTGGCTCAGGAGGTTTCTGACCTCAGCTGGTCACCTATTCAAAAAAACCTGATAGGGATCAAGAAGATGCCTTGGCCACCACATCCCAGTAAGGTGAAGTAGCCACAGTGACTTCAGTTTATGTCAATATATCAGTCTGGTGTAGGCACACCTCTACTTCTGACAAGTCAATGACATGGCAATAACCTGTGGCAATGGGTGGGCAACTTGGACCTGTAGCTTCTTCAAATCACCTCAACATGACCCCCAGAGCTTGAGAGTCAGGGTGCTCAGGACATAGCCCACTTGAGTATCTTCATATATTTGTCACTCCTTCCTCTTTTAAAGGCCATCAATTTGTCTCTGCCCACTCTGCCACCTTGTTCCATTACGCTTAGAGGAGCTGTATTTGTCACAGCTAGAGGGAAAACTTTCTACTTTTCATTTCTCCATTTCTCACTGCTCATCCTCCCACCACACGTCACCTGTTTCCTCAGCCTCCCCCTCAAGAAGCAGTGGTTCCCCTTTCCATCTCTTACGTGCAGCAGCATGGGCACCAAAAGTTCTCTGGCAGCAGCTTGTGAGCAGAGCCCTGGGCTGAGGGAATGAGGGAGGCTGGGGGAGCTGAGGTCTGGGAGAGCCCTGCATCCTCCTGTTTGGAAGAAAGGGGTTCCCAGAGACTTTATGGGAACTCAGATGAGTGTGTTCCCTTATCTAATTGTCCTGGTCACTCACCTCCAGGCAAGCTGGGCTCTGTTCTAGTCTAACTCCCACGAAGTTGCTGTTCCAGTGGCAAATACACACATGGTGCTTTGCAGTCCTTGTTGGGTGTTGCTGCTCTTCATTTTGCTGGGTCTTACTGTCTGTCTTCCACGAGTATGGAGCTCTGGGGCAGTAGATCTTTGCTCTGAAAGCTACAGGAGAACCAAGGAGCAACTATCAGTATATAGAAGAAATGTAACCAAACAGATTGAACACACCTCAACCCCAACAGTGCTTTTAGTATAAAAGTCTCCTGTTTCCAAGTTGTGATTTCTGACTCCTGTGGAATGTCTCTGCTCAGGGCAGTTGAACTGAAATGTTTGTGAAAATGTCCTTCTAATCTAAAAAAAATGGAGATCCAAAGCACACCAGAGGGCAAAGCAATGAAATAGTGTACACTTGGCAGTGGTTGTTTATCTCAGCATCCCTCACACTGTGCTTTTAGCTCTCACTTTCCCCTCTCTGAATGTCAGTGACAAGGAATGAGAGAGAAACCAAAGACCCACCGTGGGATCATGGCAGGTCCAAGCTGGTGGTGCTGGGTGATGTCAAAAGATACCTGCCATATGAGGAGTTTTGCTCTCTCCTGGGTTTGGGTATTTGAATGGCTCCTCCTTCAGGGATCTGTGCTTGGAGCTGGGTACAGACCCCAGCAGAGCCCCTCTAGTCATAACCAAACTAAATCATCAGCTGGCTATTCACATCATGAGTGGGCAAGGAATCCTCAGTTTGCTCCAGTGACCACTACAAAGCATTTCAGTGCACAGGGGACAACAATTAGCCCAACATCCTAGTCCTTTAGCAGATTCAGGTGAATCAAAATGAAACCAGTGGTGGCATTTAAAAAGGTGTTAGGAGATTTTTTTGCAGTGAAGGAAGGGAAAAGCTTACAGGTGCTAAAACGTGATTCAGGATGATTCAGGATATTCAGAGCAGAAAGTCAGGAAAACTTCATCCTCCAGTAAATAACAGTGATTTAGTGAAACTTAAAAACAGAAAATGAAGAATAATCAAACCAGGAGAATCCCATAGTACAGAGAGTAAAAGAAAAGATGCTTTTTTATGAATGCTGGAAGCCTAACAAACAAAATGGGGACACAAATATGCCTGGCTTTAATGAGAAACTTGATGGTAAGAAGGCAATTGATCAGATGCTTTAGAATTGGGGTACAAATTATTAAAAAAAAAGAGACAAAGGAGGCAGAAGCAGCAGAAAAGTGGTAACATATATCAGAGAAACCCTTCTGCCAAATCAAAGCAGCTCCAAACCCATGTAGCCTGACATTCCTGGCCTCAGTCAGAAACGTGCCCTATCAGGGTTAGATCAAATGGCTGCATCCATCACATGCTGAGGGAGTTCAGAGCTGCTGACAGAGCAAGAAATGCAACAATAGCACCAGATATCAATTTCCCACCTCCACATTGGATAAATGTCACACTGGGGATTGATGCTGCACAACAGGAAAATATTGTTTCTGCATGAAAGAGTCTACAAAAGAAGAAAAAATTATATCAGCCCAGAGCAACATGCAGAACCTTGTTCAAAATGCCCCTGCTCAACATTCTTGCTTAGGGAACAAAAGCAAAAAAACAATTAAAAAAAGCACCCCAACTGCAATAGAATTAGATAAGAACAAGGAACTTTGTTAAAAATAAACTAAAATGGATGCCTGAAGGCTAAAAGGTTTGTGTGTTGGCTACTTAAACATAACATATAGGAATATGTTTTCTCTAAGCCTCTGTGTATGGGTAAAGACTTTGGAAACACCAAAAGGAAAGCTGACACAGTCAGCAGCAGGATAAAGGAATTTATTAGAAGCAGAAGGCTTTCTTCACTAAATAGAAGTTGTGTCCAAGAATGGAAAACAGAAAGGATCATAAACTCTGGCAAGTTAAATGGAAACCACAACAAGGTCAGCCCTATAGAATCCCAGCAACAATTTCTGAAGGCATAAAGGTCCATCAGTGAGGGCTCTGAAAGAAATTACGGCACCATGGGACAACAGAAAAAGCCTTCATGGGAATAACCTATTAAAAAAGGGGGTTAAATTGCCAGAGACCACATTTGAGGGAAGTCTCTAGTGATGTTTGAGGGGGTTTTGTTCTTGGGCTCCTGCTGCTGAACCTATTCACAAATGAACGGGAAGGAGGGCCTATGGTGAGCAGTATTTTGGGGAAGACAAAGTTATGACACGTGGTAGGGGCAAGTTGCCTTAACCCTTGTCAGGCTGGACAATATTGTGACAAGTATTGTATTGAAAGGCCTGGGGAAAGCCAAATGATCACGGGAGACAACAAAGGAGAGAGAAGAGAGGAAGACTGATGTCAAAAGGTCAGGAATGTACAGAGAGGGAACGAGAGGAGGATGCAGGGCACACCACCCCAAAGACATCAGAGGGGCCACTGTACTGGGAGAATTCAGAGAAAAAGGGAATGGATACAGGCACTGCAGTCACCAGGACTCTGTCACTGGGGTTCCTCTTTCTTCTGCTGGGGATGGTGGGGGAAGTTGATCAGGAAATCCCATGACTCAGTGGGACTTCACTTATGGGGAAGGCATAAAAAAAGCCAAACGAGGTCTGGGGGTCACCAGGAGAGGGGCCCCAGTTTGGCACAGTTGGTGTGGGGTCATGGTCACATCCCCCGATGGCACACAGTGGCCAGGACACCCTGTCAGACTGGCTGTGAGCACAGGCTGCTCCCAAAAGGAGGTCCTGACTGACATTTCTGGCCTTGGGATCAGTCAGGAGGACAAGGTGACCTGCTGGGATCCTTCTTTTCTCCCAGGGTGACAAGTCCCATAGCATATAAGCTTAGGGCAGTTGTACAGGCAAGAGAAAAGAGAGAGGAGCACCAGGAGGAGGAACCATTTCTACAGCATGATTTGAGTGCAGACCAGCTTAAAGGCAATTTCTAAACTCACAGGCCAACAGTACCTAAAGAGGCTTCCAATTTTGGCTGCCTCCATTTCGGGTCACATTCCAATGCCTACATGAGTATGCTTAGTTCCTACTTTGACCAACAGGGCTGGCCCATCTCAGACAGCTCAGGCCTTTCAGAGCAGTGGCTGTTTGTGGAAAATTAATTGTTATTTAATGAGCTCTGTGCTGCCCAGCAGGTCACGGGTCCAGTGTTTTGGTGCCTCAGTATTGCTGGATTGCCACTGTTTAAACAGCACAGGCAGTCTCTGACCCAACATCTGCCACAAAGGGGCAGAGAGGAGAACTTTGTCCTTAACTCTCCACTCTGTGAGTAATCCACATACCCCTCATTAGCTGCAGCCTGGAAAGTCTCAGTTGCTTTTACTTGTTGGTGTGCTGAGTGTCAAGGAAAATAAACGCTGTGACTGCAGATCTGCAGTCCCAAATGGACTTTTTGGGCCCCCCAAAATACACGACTGCTCTGCTTTTGTGCCTGGGGATCCTTCTGTCACTGTTCCTTCAGCTGGCACTGTCACATTACACGCAGGGTATTGTTTAAAAAGGAGTTGCCCACTAAAATATGAAACAAAAGCCTTCCTGCTCTGTCAGCTGAACTGAAGCAGACAGTTGTTATTGCTGCATGGGCGATTAATAATAATAAAAATAAACAAACAACTCTCCTCACCAGAGGTTTCACAAGAGACATGAGGCACATGGTTGGACCTTATTCAAAGCAGGAACTTAAATGCAGTGGAACAAGTGATATTTGATAACCATATCCCAAATACAGGAAAATCTGTGCCTCCCTGAAAATGCTCTTTTGGCACCGTTGCCTTAACCTTTGATCCTTCACTGTGGAGAGCTCTGTACTCCTTGTACCTAAAGACCTAAGGTTTTGATTTTTCTTTTAAAAAAAGTGCTTGCTGATGCACAATTGCACTCCGGGGAAAATACATTAAATAAGAAGCAATCTTATATATATTTTGCAGCCACACGCCGGAGTGAAAAATCAGAACAATCTACTACCCAAATATCTTGGCGCAGACCTGATAGGTCAGAAGGAGCCAACCCCTCTGCGTGAGGATTGGGACAAAATGGCCGTTTATCCTGAGGGAGCGTGGGCTTTTATAGGGCCGGTTAGGGAAGGTTCTAGAAAGTGGGCGTGGTTAAGGGAGGAGCTTAACATGTCTGCATCATATAAGGGAAAATGGGAGGGGCTTCACCATATAAGGCAAGGAGTGGGAGGGGCAAAGGAGAAGCC
This sequence comes from Campylorhamphus procurvoides, assembly GCA_013396655.1. Classification (NCBI taxonomy): domain Eukaryota; kingdom Metazoa; phylum Chordata; class Aves; order Passeriformes; family Dendrocolaptidae; genus Campylorhamphus; species Campylorhamphus procurvoides. Next base: position 143,197 of record WBMV01004342.1, on the reverse strand, counting down.
AGCCATATATGGCGCAGGGACACTGCACCACAGGCTGGCCAATAGGAACAAAGGGAGAGGGAATGGCCAATAGCAGGGCTGTAACCGGGGAGGAACTGGGGTACAGCAACCAATCAACACGCTGGAACATACAAAGGGAATTATGACTTATCTAATACCATGGTATTTCCCTTAGATTAAATATGAGGCTATTCCAATACAACAAAAGGCTATGCTGTGTAAACGACAATAACTTCTAAAAACTCGTTAGTCCATAGGTTACTTTAACGGTCTTTCTCTTCTCTTTCATTGGAATTTTGACCTTCCTTGTTCCTCTTTCTTCTTCCTTGTTTTCATTGTGGGTTTTCTGTTACCTGACTCCAACAATATCTGAGGGATATTCCAGTTCAAGGAAACAGGATACAATTGCACGACGGCATTCTCAAGGCACTATCAACACTGAAAAACAATAGAGCCTTGACTTTCTAACCTTATCCTATGAATCCATCCCACATCCCTGTGCTTCTAGCCTCAATTCCCACAGAGAAGGAGAGGAGGAGCCAAAGGACACACTAGGAGGAAAGCAGGACTCATCAGGCCCACAGGACAATGCATTTAATGGTAGGACTCCATTGACTGGCATAACTGTGCAGCTCCTGCAGCTCCTGAGGAGCCTGGAAAGACGTGGATGTGTTTCTTACAGACAGGGCTGCCAGGGAATCACCCTTGCCATGGAGCTCCCACTGCTCCCAGCTGCTCAGGACAGGAGTGGAACTCAAAGCAGGTTCCAGCGCTCTGGAGGCAACAGATTTGCTCTTTGAAACCATAGAAAGGGTATTAAAAGCTAGGACGGAAAGTACAGCCCAGTTCAAAGTTTCCCTAAAGAAAAAAGTCCCAAGCAGGGAAAGTTTAGACCCCAAATTATTGCTCCTCCCCTAGCAGAGGGGGTTTCATTCTTTGTTTTTTCATCTCTTGCTCTCCTGCTTCACAAAACTGGGGGTTTCCCTGCAGTGACAAGGGAGGGAGAGAAGGGGTTTGCCTCTTGGCAGGTTTGTGAAGGGTAAATCCATAGCTCTGCAGGACTCGCAGAAAGAGGCACTTCCTTGGAGGGGGCCTTGGTGTGTGACTGACTCACAGGGGCACAAAAGCCATCATTTTAGTGAAGAACAGATGTGAAATATATATTAACTGGAGCCCTCTTCTCTCCAAGATCGTCTTCAGCAACCTCCCCACTTCTGCCTTCTCAAGGACTCTGTTATTTCACACATGAGAAAGCAGTGAGAGTTCAGGATTTTCTCTCACTTTCAAGAGATCCATTGGGATTTACATTTTACTTGTACCTTCTAAGTAATGGATTGAGGCCCTTGAAACCAGAAAACACAAAGAGAAAAATAAAGCTTAGAGCTTGTTATATTGACCACAGTGGTCAATGAAGATAGAAGCAAAAAGCTCTAAAAATAAGTGGGCTGTTCCAACAGTGAGGCCCCTGGTGAAATTGCTGTCTGACCTTCTTTGCAGAACAGAGTGGAGTTTCCAAAAGTGTCACCCACCCACAGCATTTACCCATCTGAGCTGGACTTTTGCATGGCAAGGACTTGTCAAACTGACTCCTCCTCACAAAGTTTTCTAGAGCTGATCTGGATTTAGGATGCCCAGGCTGAAGTGGCTTCCAGGGCTCTGGTTTTCAAAAGGGGCTGACCACCCTTCAAACTTGACCCTCCCCAACCCCAAACGGCTTCTCTCCATTACGATCTCAGTGGCCTAAAGACAACAGCCACAGTGGTTTTCCAAAAATAACACCAGCAACTTTCAGTTTCAGGATTTGTAAATGCTGCTGTGGCTGACCTCGAACTTCCTCAAAAGTTCTCCAGGGGGAAAACAGCTCTCACAGACCACAAGGAAAAGGATTTCCATGCCCCCTCTCCAGATATCTAGAGGGCATGTCCAAATGGTTCCTCTTCTGGGAGCTGCCTTGACTTTTTTTCCCATGATGAAATTTTCTAGCACACAATTTGGTGAAATTGTGTCAGCCCAGATGCCCTTGTTTGCCTTGAAAATGCCAAAATACACTAAGAAAAGATGCTGTTCTACGTGTGGAGTTGTAACAATACAGAAATATAGTCTGTACTGCTCAGCCATGCTGAAAACTCCTGCTTAGCCCTTAGCCCTGAGTCAAAATGTTCTTGTGGTGCTGTGACCTGAGGGCTTCAATGTGGTCCCAGAAATGTCACTTCATAAGGCCACCCTTTGCACAGCTGCAGAGAGAAAGCTGAGAGGGGATTCTGGGGGGCTGACAACTCCCCTGATGTTTGGTCAGTCGAGAGAGATGCTTCCAGTGCTGATTTTGGTGGCCTTCACACCAACCCAAGTGAAAAAAGCCCAGCCAAAAGGGAGGTGAGATGCTCCCAGGGCGAGTGGCTGCAGAAATGGCAATGCCCTGCCACATTCGAGGGGAGGAGCTTTGGTTCTTACGGGCAGGGGTTTTCCCTGTGACGGGGAACCTCAAGATAAGCGTGGGGGGTTCCCCAGCCTGCCCTCAGAAATAGCAGTGCAGCAGCAGCAGTTTCACTCTGCTCCCACAGTCCAGGAGCAGAGAGGCACCTTACTGCTGCTGCTCTGCCATCTCAAGCACTCAAAGCCATGGCTTTGCTAGTCTACCCCCTGCTCATCATCCTCTGCAGCCATGGTAAGTGGGCAGCCCTGCATTCTTTCTTCCTTTGGGGGGCTGTGTTTTGGGAAAAGGGGAAGGGTTAGGTGAATAATCTCTTTTAAATGCCCTGTGTCCCTGTGCTTTGCAGTTTTGGTGCAACGTTTCACCAGGGGCCTCACTGTTGAAATAGCCCACTTATTTTTAAAGCTTTTTGCTTCTGTTTTCATTGACCACTGTGGTAAATATAGCAGGCTCTAAGCTTTATTTTTCTCTTTGTGTTTTCTGGTTTCAAGGTACACATGGTGTTTCTGTGGCAGTCCCAGGAGTTGCTGTAAGGTGTGCTGAAGAAGTGCTGCTGCCCTGCAGGGTTCTCCAGGACTCTTCAACCACCTACCAGAAAGCATCTTGGTATAAAGTAAGGAAAAAAACCCTCATTTACTTGAGCAGTCTGATGCTTGTGCAAAATGGGTTGTTTTCTGCAGAGGCATCCTGCTGTCAGGGCAGCAGAGATAAGGCAGCACCACAGGCATCTGAGCTATCAGTGAGAGCAGGTTTTTTCCATGTCACTGTAGACTATTTGAGCGTGATTCCCTGAATTGCTCTTGGCCTGCTTTTCTATCGAACTAGTGCTGGCTTCCATGGATCATAATTCAGGTGATGCCCCATGTGCCACCTGCCAATTACTACTCCAAAGAGAGGGATTTCCAGTATTTTCTTCAGAGCAAAAAAAATGGTATTTAAGCCTTGCAACTTCAATGCTGTTGTTCCTTGGTTAATTCCCCTTCAATAGGGGTTGATTTTTAATTTGGAATAGACAAACTAAAAAAGTACTTGCTGTTCTTTAGGGAGATTTGACTAGTGGGGTGGGCATAAGGGCAGGGCATGCAGAGCTGGAAATTCTGAGTTCTCTCTTTGTAACCATGAAGTAAAAGTCACATCTTGACTGCTTTCATTCAGAATTGCCACCTCCAGAGGAGGAGAGCCCTGCTGACCACCTATTTGAGGAGGGGTTACATGCTAATGAGCAGAAAAGTCCTGCTCTGCCTTTTCATGATGAAATTTATAGAGAGAGGGGCAGAATTTCCCAGTGGTGGAAGAAGTGGCTGTTGACATTCTGTATGGCACTGTGTATTTGCATCTCAGTGCATGGTTTCAGTTTACACTGTGAGCCAAATTAAGAGGCAAACATGAAGGGTTTGTTCTCCTCCATTCCCCACTCCCAGCCACACTCTCCTGCTGCTTACCAAGGGCCAGTCCTCGTGGTCCTTTTGTTGCCTGTGAAGTCAATGCTTTGTTGCTTGTTATAGTAGTGGAAAATCAATCTGTGAAGAAAGATTTTGTGGGTTAGACAGTTGAATTACTTTCCCATGAGGTGGTAGAGCAACGGAGGTGAAGGGAACAAAACTATTTATGGTAGGTGAAAACTCTTAATTTATCTTTGCCAGGACATAAAGCCACAGCCTTGGTTTCTTCAGCAGTTTGGTCAGATACAGTTTTAAAACCATTCTCTACAGTAAACCAACAGTGTTATTAGGTTGGGCTTCTGTGGCTGAAACTTGCAATGCATCTGAATTTCGTTGCTGGTATGAGAATGAGCATCTGCCTGCTGATTAGATGACAACTGCACCCTCAAAGAGCTGTTCTGAACATCTGGCTACCAACCCACCACCAAGTGCAGCATCTCCAGTCTCCTCATGGTTCCAAAATGCTGAACTAAGCACAGGTGGGAGACAGAGAGGAGAGGATAATGCATTTGGTTGAATTTTACTATTCTTTTCTGCTCTCTGCCTCTAAAACTGGCTAAGGATCTGTATTTCCCACCCAGACACATGCTAGTGATTTACAGCTCCATTTTCCCCACAGTGTCTGGGAAGGGCAGGGAGCTCATTGAAGGCAATGGAGTCTGAGGGACCTGGAGGAGTTGAGAGAAATGGAGAAGTGTTTGGGGGGTAGGGGAGGAATAAACAGAGTGGTTGACTGGATCTGAGAAAATTCTCCCCAAAACCCAGTGCTGGAAGTCAACAAAAATGGGCTGAGGTGTGGCAATCCTCCAGAAGGATGGCACCAACCACAGCACTGAAGTCTTCTGGTTACTTGTCCCAGGAGAGACGTGGGAAGTGGGGACAGGCAGGTGGTGACTCCAGACCAAACCACAACTGCAGCCACATTAGGAAAAGCAGAGTATCAAACCTAAAAAGCCTGACTCTCCACAGGCAGAAGTAATTCAAGCTCAGTGTTTTGTGCTGAAGAAGCAATACTTCTACTTATAAAAGAGGCAGCAGCTTTAAAGTGTCTCTCCTCTCCTACACTTTGGCTCTGTGCTGCTGTCCCCACCCAACGCTGCAAAAGGAGGGTGGGGGAATGGTGGAGGTGACTGGGCTACCCAGCATAGGTAATTAATCTGTTATTTAAAAACAGCTACTGAAGGATTAATCAATAAACACCACATATCCCCCCAAAGGGCTAATTAAAAGGTAATTCCAACAAACGGTATGAAATTCCAGGCTGTAAAGTTCAAGCAGCTGTTAGGTGAAATCTTTTGTGTGAGGTCACTTGGTGCTGGGAAGTAAATGCCAGCAATTAACCTTTGTTTCTGCTGCTTTTAAAAAAAAAGAATAATAAAAATGATGGTGGCAACATTCCAGTGCTGCATGTGCAGCTGTTTGCACAGGGTGAGTGTTTGGGGAAGGGATCTCTCCTTCTCTCCTTCCTGATGGCACCTCTGCATGCTCAGAGCAATTAAGGGGTACTTTTAAACAGTTTGTTACAATCTGCTAAAAAATTATATATATATATCTATATAATTTAAAAGTAGTTGCTTTTCAGCTCGGACAAAATGAGTTTTACTTAGAAAGATAAGAAATAGACTGGCCAAATACACTGGGGAGAAGATAAGAGCACCAAGTCCTCTTCCAGCCTCTCCCCCCATTCACTCTGGCCATGAAAAGGAGAATTCACAATGATGGTAGTCATAAAGTCTTAAAGATGGTACATTTTTAGGACTGCTGGGCAACCTACATGCCATAAACCCACATATGAGCAGTGTGGAAGTTTGCCAGCTGAGAACTGAACACCAGGTCAGTTTTGCACTCAGGCACTGGGAATTGTCTGTGGGAATACTGGTTTGAATCTCTGGCCCACCTACGAGGCAGGAATCTGGGTAATGAAACTTTACTCACCTCTCTGCCTCGTAGGGCTGCTGAAACCTGAACAGCTTCTCTTTGTGCAGAACATTGAAAATGAGACCCACTTCATAAAACCTCACAATTATCACTTTATATCCAGCCTGAAAACCAAGTTTAAACACACACAAATGGAGTCCCAGTGGAGATTTCACTATTTGGTTCATGTGATAGCCAGAAAAGCCTTAATCTAAACCAAATCTTGAGGAAGAGGAAAGAAGGCTGTGCTTCAGTGGAGAGAATTCTGTTAACTTTATAACACTTCCCTGAAAAATATAAAATTGAGGCAGAATTAGAGGGGGAAATCACATAACAAAATAAGAATAAACAGTGCTGGTGCCCTCAGCTAAAAAAAAAAAACCTAAATCAACCAAACAACAAAAAGACTTTGTGACTGAGTCTGACTCAAAGGGCTTTTCCAGCTGGCTCATGTGTCATATGTAGTTCCCCCACTGTTATTTTGGGGCTGTTTTTTGGATTTTTTTACTTTGGGTTGTGGGTTTTCTCCCCCTCCCCTCTACAGCACGCCCAGAGTTCTCTCACATGTGCCCACGATTTATATCTGGTATTTTCAAATTTCACTCTGGTATCTCTACATGACACTGTATAGGAACCATATGGATGCACCTTTGGAACTAATTGAATGTGAAAGTGCTTTTGTGCTGAAAAATACACCTATTAAGTGGTTTTAGCTCAGTTGTGTTTCATTATATGTTGGCTGTTGGGCACTGCCAGAATTCTATATGTTTTGCTTTGGAAAATAAATTCCTTCTGCCCATATGTAGTTTTTAGCTCTCTGTAACAGTCAGAAATTTCAGCTTGGCCACTATGCCTGGTATAATTTTAAACAAAACCACTTTTACAACCACCCCACCCTCAGAAGAAAATAATTTGATGTTAATGCATTCCACCTTTAAACTGACATCAGTTTTGGACCCGAACCATTCTGTTTCATTTAAAAATTTGCTTTTATGGGAGAAGTGGATTGTGCTGGCACTTTGATTTACCTGGAAGATAATGTACCACCTTAGTGTGGGAAAAGTTGGATGAGAAGAGGTATTTAATGAGAGCAGAGAGTTAACAACTGCTTACTCACATCTGCATGATAAAATTAACTTTTAATTGATCACTATGGCATGGGTGAATTGCCTTTGTTCAGTGGGACTACCATGTAATGCTGGAGCAGTTGGCAAAACTGCAGCTAAAACCCAGCCAGCCAGGACTGAGAAAAGTGTTCCTCCTCCTCCTTCTCCCACCTTGTTCTGAGTTCTCTGAGAAACAAATATTTGCTGAAGAGTCCTTAAATTTTGGAGGCCTAATTATGCCACCTATTTCTCATCACTCATCCACTCAGAGGACAGGAATATATCAGCTCAGTGGTATTTTCAATCAAACATATCTTATTTTAGTATCCACTGTTCTTATCAGAAAGCTCCAGGCTAGGAGAAACGTAGTAGGAATCAGTCAGTTGACTAGAGAATAAATGTGGGGAAAGCACAACCTCTTTAGACCAAGAGTTTCCAAGCTTTTGGGAGCTATACTAATTTTCAATTAAACTCACTAAAAAAGGACAACTCGAGCTAGTTGCTCACGGCTGTGTCCAGTTTAGTTTTGAGTATCTCAGAGGAATGAGACTCCCCACCCTCTCTGGGCAGCCCATTCCAGTGTTCAACCACCCCTACAATAAAAAAAGTGTCTCTTGTGTCTAAATAGACTTTCCTGAGGTTCACTTTGTGCCCATTGCCTCTCATCTCATCTCTGAAAGCCACTGAGGAGAGTCTGGCTTTGTTTTCTGTATCCCCCTGGCAATCAGGCCGAATCAGTTTTGATAAGAAGATCCCGAGACTGATCTCCAGGCTGAGCAACCTCTTCCACCCTCTGCTCATGCCTCAGGTGTTCCCAGATATTAATCATCTTTGTGGCCCTTCACTGGCTGCCCTGTGGTGTGTCCATGGGGCCCAGCACTGACACCAGCACCCCAGGGTGTGTCTCAGGGTGCTCAGCCTCTGCTGAAGATGCTCTGCCAAGAGCAGCAGGGGGCTGCCAGCCCTGTTTGGCACAAGGGCTCGTTGCTAACTCGTGGTCAACTTGGTGTCCACCAGGGCCTTTCCAGCAGGTCTTTGGTTGTTTAATTTCCTTAAGGGGTCATTTTATGCAGAGTGGCAGAAGGATGCTGTCAGCCTGCAGGTCCCTGTTCCCCAGAAAAATTCTCATTTCAGTCACCTCCAGCAGACAGGATTCTATGCAAAAAGATTCAGTAGAATTTCCACCTCTCCCCACACAAGTCCCCATCTGCCTTTTGAATTTGGGTAAAGCCATTAAGAGCAGACAGGCCACCTCCCTTCCCTGCTCCTTTTGGAGGTGGGGAGCAGGGGGAGCTGGTGTAAGGGAAATGAAACACCAAAGAAACCTGGGCAGATAATATTTTTTGCACTGATTAAGGAAGGGGATGGTCCCCACACAAGTGGATTGCTGTCACTGACAGCGTTTGCTTTGATGCCTCTAAGCATGTGTGGAATTAATGAGGTAAAACCCCTAGCAGTTTACCTTGGGCTGTGCTATCACCTGGAGGACACTTGGCATCAATTAGAGCTGGTTTATCATAGAAGTTCGAGCAGCAAAAGGATCTGTCTAGTGAGAGCCTGCCAAGCAATTCACAGGAGGTGGCAAACAAAGTGGCAGTTTTGTAATTTTAATTAGGTTTGGGGGGGAAAGAGGTTAGCTTGGATAGAGCAGGAGGCAGAACGCTGACCTTCCTCAACATCTCATGGACTTCCTTTTATACAGGTGGGACGTGGGGACACTCTGAAAATTTGCTCAGATGTTCCCTTGCTACTTAGGGAATTTAAAAAGGGAGGGGTTGGTATTTTTTTTAATAAGATAACAGGCGATAAGAGTGCCGTGGGGAAATGCTTGGTTCAGGAGTCGGAGATGGGCTTGCTGTGACCTCCGAGTAGAGGTGGATGCGCTGCCTGTAGAGGCTGGAAAAATGCCACCAGATGTCTCTGCAGCCTCAAAAATGTTGGGATGCTGCTGGGCACTCAGGGACCGCCTTTGCGCTTCAGTGAAGGGGAGATTTAATGGGGAAAGAGAGGTAAAACCCCAATTAAACCCACACAGCTGACCCCTTCCTCCTCCTCCTCCACCCCAAAGACGAGGTTCACAACCTCCATCCAGGTCACCACTGGGTTCCCCACCAGTGATGGAGCCAGGTTAGACCACCAAGTACCTTTCTCTTCTGTTTTTGGGAAAGGTGTGTTGTTAGTGCAGCTTCATCGACGCTGCTTTGCCTTACACAGTTGTGGTTTGGCTCCAGGATCACCATCATTCTGCTTTGTGACAGCCCCTCCAAAAGGCAATAACCAACCCTCTCCCTCCCTGTCCCCGTGAAATAGGGAGGTTAAATCATTTACCCAAAATCTCACTCGGAATGAGCGCATGGTCGGGCATCGGATACACAGACTTAATTGACTTCTCCCTTAGATGAGCAGTGCTGATTACAATTGCATACAGAAAGATCAAAGTGTTTTCTCCTTCCCAGGTCTCAGCCACAAGAACTGCATTTACCACCCAAGGCAGGAATTATTTATGCTGCCAGTGAGTTAAAAAAAAAAAGACAAAAGCCACCCCAAAACCAAACCAAAAACCCCCAAACAAAACTAATTTTCTGTGTGTAGCTCAGACCTCCTTACAGGGATTTAGGGCCATGAAAAGAGCAGTCAGGCTGGTTCTTCCTATTGCCCTGTGGGCCGTTTTAAATTTCACTGAGGAAGGGGATGGGGAGGGAAAGGAGAGTGGCAAAAATGAGATCTGAGGGAGGTCAGCTATACCCACTTAACTGCTATTGACCCAGTTGTAACCAGAGCCCAGCCCAGCCTGTGCACTGGAATTCCTCTGGCCACATCTCTGACAACCTGCAGGGCCTGGAGAGACCTAAATCCCTGTGACAGTGAAGTCCCTCCAGCCTGAAAACCACCACACATATGCTTGGGTAACAAGAGTGAGAAACTGGGGTAAATTCACTGGGGGATCAAGAGGAAGAAGGTACTTTCTTCCCTCTTTCTGGGTAAAGCGTGGGAAGTCCCGGGAAATTACTGCCCTGTGTTTCAGTTCACTCACTGAAAAACCTGAAACCTTTCTGAGAAAGAATCTTTACAATTATGGAAACCTGGTGTTTTAGTGCCATTCCCCAGTTCCTGACAAGTTCCCCAGCTTGCAGCTTGTTTTACACCATTTTAGGGCTGCAAAAATAGCAAAGTATAATGGAGCAGCAGGCCCATATTTCTCTGCAGACTCCCGAGTGTGCTTTCCTCATGCAAGCACATGAAAAGGAAACCAGATACTCCCAGCCTCAGGATGAGAAAATTGTGTTAATTTTAATAACTCACACTGTAACTGTTATACCCCAATGCAGTAGCTGTATTGATAGAAAGTAAGTGCCAACATGCAGCCCAAAAATGTGTCTATTAAAATAAAATAATAGTAATAAAAAATCCTTGGCTTGCATTAGTTAGAGTTTTGGCTGAAATGCTGAGCCTTGGACTTATGAGTTGGCTCTGGCTCTGCTGGTCCCCAGAAAGCCTGAATTCATTACTGGGGAAACCTTCATGGAGGGCACGCTGCCTCCAAGCCCTGGGAGCAACTGGGATGAATAAGAACGGACATGGGCTAATTCAAACCCTTCTCCCATCTTTCAAATCAACTTAGTGATTCCCCTCTTCTCTGTGGTTCCCAGCCAATTGTCATTTTCAGTGCATCCCATCACCCTGCAGTACGAACTGCCCTGGGAATACACTTCATTCCTCCAGCAGCCTCTCAGCAATGCCAAGGAATGTGGCTCTTCTGGTTACAATTAAGAAATTCAACACACACAAACGCTCCCCAAGTGCACCAGAACCTGCTTGTGACCTTCACGCGACTGAACCTGAAGGAGTCCAAGCAATTTTTTTGTTCTTTGGCTCCAATAAAGAGTGGAAGGGAGGGAAGGGGAGCAGGGGGAGAGACAAACCCCCATTCCTTCAGAGAGGCTCTGTGGTTTCAGGGGTCAGCTGCACCCAAACTGGCACAGGGAAGACTTTCCTGCTGCCTTTTATCACCTCTACCAGGCTTGGATCCACGTGAGGCAGCTTAAGGAGTGACTACAGAATAGCTCTATAGCACCTATTCATAAATATGGGGTCCAGTACACAAAAAAACATATTTTTGGATTGTGAGTGTGAATGTATTAAATGGGTTTGAGGTTATGTTCCCCCCACCTCTCCTCAGCCTCTGCACTTCCAGCCATAACCTGGCTTTGAAGTTTTCTCTCCCCCAAAGCAGAGAATGACACTGTTGCCCAAGAGGAGAAATATATTTGTGTTTTCCAGATGGCTGGAGATGGCAAAGGAAGAGCATGGGAAGTCCTTGATGTGGAATCTCCTTACCCCAAAGAACTTGGGGGGTCCTTGGAGCTCTCCAACGACACCTTCTTTTCACTGAGGATCAAAAATGTCACCAGCCAAAGCTCTGGGACATACAAGTGCATTTTGGGGGACCAGAGTGGAGAACACAACCTGAGCAGCACAGTCACATTACAAGTGACAGGTACAGTAGAAAGCTTTGACTGTCCCTTGCTCCACAGGGCCTTTCATGAAGGTGACAGTTCAAGAATATTTTACAACCACCAGAATAATGTAACACTTTGCTTTACATTTTAGGTTGCCCTGGAACAGAAGACAAAAAACTAAACAAATACAAAGGCGAGCTCTTCATGTTGACTTGCCTTGGGATTTTTTACTTGCTGCTCATCCTCTTTACCTGTGTAAGTAACTCCCTTTTTTGGAGTAAGTAGCTGCCTTTTTTGTATTTGCCATCTTGTTTTTCTTCTCGGCAGATGAATCATAGCTGTTGATTGGAGAATATCTAATTAGCTGCGACTAAAAGTAGCTTTCCTGGTATCTTCAGGGAGCAATTAAATTTATGCCTGTCTCCTTTTTAGATTGACAATTCTGCCAGTAATTTGTGCTGTTCAGACTAAAGTTTGACAAGATAAATCTTGTAGGAATTTGTTAGGAGAGAAGTATGAAAGCAAGGATATTGCTCAGAAGAGACAGATGCCCCCCATTCTTCTCAGTGCCTTGAAAGAATCTCTCATTATATTACATTAAAAGTCCCTGTTTTAGTGCAGTTTTAAAAAGCAGAGCTACACAGTGAAGATAACCACTCTGGTGGAATTATGTGTGTCTTACTCTTGGGTGAGGTCTCCTTTTGTCCTATAAAATTCATCAATTTAGGAAGAAACACCAGCTTTTCTTTGTACTGAGTGCTTCTGGTAACAAACGAATAGGAAAGGTATAAAGAGCTATGGTTAACAAGGAGAAAAAGCAAAACTTTCAAAGTTTGGGGTTTTTTTAATTTGCCTTTCATAGGAATTCTCAGTTTTAAGCTTTCCTTTGTGTCTTCTCTTTTAGACATGTCTAAGAAAAGAGAGCATGTCTCCCAATTCCCAAAAAACCAGAGCAGATATGAAACACATGCTCACCCTCACCAGTGCCCATGAAACAACAGCTTTCCAGGATTTAAACAGCAACAGCACTTGCAAAAAGGAGCTTCCTTCGAGTCCTGTCTAAGCTGACGGCGATGACACCGTGGGCTCAGCAGCAAACACCAGCTGGATGGCTGAGGGGTGTGGAGGGGAAATAAGGGATAACACACGGGCTCTTCAGAGCAGCCTGAAAGGGCAGGTGAGTCCCCAGTGTCCTGTTTGCACTGGACAAGCCTTCAGCCCTCACTGTTATGCACTACAGCAACCTTTGAGAGCCAGCTGCCTCAGGAATACCCATACAGTGACACAACGTGTTCCAACACTCTTTGGAGGTTGGTATCAACTTTCTTTCACTCTGAGGACCAAGTTGTAGGGAGGCCACGGCAGCACAAGGCTGGGGGATGATGATACTCTCACCTTTCTGAAGCCAACACAGCAGGGGCTGTGGTATGAAGAGCTGAGTGTGCTCTGAGCCTGACTGTGGATGGAGTCCCTTTACTGCAGCTGAGATGTAACCCAGCACATGATGTTTAAGTGGGCTGAAGAGGGAACTTCACGTGCTTGTCCTCGATGGATCAAAGGAACATCCACTCTTAAATCTCAGAGTGACAGACAGGCTGAAATGTAAGAAGGGAGAAGATTTTCTCAGAATCCTTCTGGACTGAGATGAACTTTCTGTCTCTGCAGGAGAAATGGAGACACATCTTCCAGAGGCATCTGTAGATGAGTCCATAGGAAGCTTCAATGGAAGTGTTAAATAAGGCCAAAGAAGCCTGTGGTACTAAGGACATGTTTATAAAACATGAAGCCAAATGTTTGCAACACTCACATCAGTCAAGTTACACCAGTGATGAGCAAAGCCATGGCTGGGAGGAAATCAATGAACAGTGTCTTTGGGATGTATTAAGTTAGGCACGAGATACAGGAATGGAAGATGGGGCACATGAGCACCTGCTTTTGGTGCTGACAGTGTGTATATATGTGGAACAAGGGCATGAGAAAAGCTGAATTCAGGCACACAGTAAAAGGGAGAGAAGATTTTCCCCTTTGGACCGAAGCAGAAGAGAGATCTGGAGTGTGAAATGAAGGAACCTCCCTTTGGTGGATTGCTGGGGCTGAAGGTGAGGGGAACAGAGTCCTGAGTGACTGTGGGTGCTTATGCCACAAGGTCAGAATTTGGGCCCAGACATGGGAATTTGGATGCCCCTTAAGAACACAATCTTAAATAAGAATACTTCAAGAACTGATCAGCAACAGCGGGATTTTTAATGGAGTTTGGAATTCCAGGCTGTAGACAATATCTATTATTTCTATAATCCTTTGACTAATTTTGAACTGCTGATGGGAGGGAAGCTGATTGCTGGAATCCAAGAGACTCCTGGCCAGAAGAATGACTTCTAGCTAAAAGGGCTATAATTTACTTAGAACAGAGTAAATTAATGCCACATTTGCCCATTTTTTTTGCAATTTATACATAGAGGTGCGTGTAGCATACTTAAAATAAAAATTCAGAGCTAACCTACCACTTGGTTTTGTGTGCCACATGTGGCAAATAAACCCAGAAATACTCTGTCTCAAATCCAAACCACCAACATCATCACATCAAATAAGGTAGAGGCCTGATCCAGCCTCTTCTGTGTGTGTAGGCATCTGAGCTGGGCAAAGCTGCCTCACTAAAGATAATGCCTTTGCATTATCTTTACATATTTTTTATTTTTAAACATATTTTTTTAGGAGAGGAGACAAGAGGAAGGAAGGGAAAATTCACTTCAATCAGCAGCAAAGGCTGAAACACTTTTTAAAGTTATTTCTTCATGAGGAGAAATAGGATCAAATCAGAGGGGAGAGAAGGAAAAAACAAAGGACTTTGTGCAAACAACTATACCCACTATTTTTTTTCCTGAGCCAAACTGCAAGACAGAAGATTGGGCCTGAGGCAACAACACTGTGAGCCAAATTTCAGGCTTAGAAGGTTCAGGCTGGTTGATTCTGGGGATTTGCTGCAGGCCCAGCTGTGCAGTGGAAGGGATCGTGTTCAAGGCCACTTAAATGCATTAAATTGTTTAGAAGAAGTAAAGCAGAGAGAAAATCTTATGCCAAGATGCTCCACTGAATGACAAAGCTGGAGAGAAACAGGCAACCTGCTAAGGTGATGAAGGTGCCTGCACATCTGGGGGGTAAAGGATGTAAAAAAACTCTTGAGGTAGGACAAAAACTAACATTAGCTGGAAATATTATGAACCAGAACCAGACAAGTGAAGGATGTAAGTTCATATACTGCAGTGACTCCAGCACTAACAGGAAAAAATGAACAGAAAAATCAGGTATTGGCTGATGATATTATAGAATGAGACACGTATTTTTCAGCAGAGTCTCTCAGAAGAGACAGCCCTTTCCTTGCACTGTGGGTCTCTGGCTCTAAGCAAACTGATTCCAAAATACTGCCCAGCATACAGAGGATGAGCACACACACACACATTCCTTAGACTTTAACACTTCATTATTGAAGGGAGTGTGTTTCTGTATTGCACCATCGAAAGCCTGTTTTGATTACACAGAATAATTGCTTTGTTGAGCAGAAAAAATTGTTTTATTTTCTACCACTCTTGTTACTATCACTGTCCTCAGTTTGGTAAGATAAGAGCATACATGTGTGTTAGACCTGCTCTTCATAATACTGCCTTACAATACCTTTTAGGATGAGGAATTCAGTTAATGTTGATAAATCCATGAGGTGGGAAAGACCATCAGCTTTGTTTTATAAATATAAGTCGAACACCTGGAAGTCAGAAAGCTGCAGAAGAAATCTGGATGAGAATCAGGGAGAGGAGTTTTCCTGACTCTCCTGTGGGTGCCTTCACTACAGGAGCTTTCTTGCTATTATTTCTTGTGGATTTTGTAACTTTTTCACTGATTTTTTTCCCCCTATGACCTGCATTTTCTTATTGTTCTATCCAACAGTGAACCATCTGCATTCAAAGGTAACAATAAGCATTGTAGATAAAATAACTCAGAGAGTTTGTACATCTGTGGCTGAGAAACAAACAGGGAAACGCTGCATCACATGGGGAAATTACCCCAAAGAGAAACTGCAAGAGCTGAATGAATATCCAAAGTGGCAATGAGGGAAGGCTAGAGGACATAATCCACAAAATGCTGAGTGCCTGAATTACAGCCCTTAGCTAAGGCTGATTTGTGAGGCTGGGGCTCACACAGCACATAACCCAGGCTGGCAGTGACCTTGACAGCGCTGCAACAGGAATATCTGCTGCAAAGGCTGAACAGTTTTCAATCTTTCTCCTGAACCACTTGGATTCAACAAAGTAATGCTCACTATGTGCCTGTGAACAACACAAACACAACGTGGCCCTTTGGGCATGCTGAAACTCCTCCCTCCCTTCTTCCTTCTGACCTTGGAAAGACCCTTTTGGAGGGCAGAAGGAGCTTCTCTCTGGGGCACGTGTCCCCTTTCTGCCCCCTCTCTGCATGGAGCCAAGAGGTGATGCAGTGCAGGGGGATCTGGTTCCAAGCCCATCGAGCAGCTCCAAGTATTTAGTGACCTTCTCGACCAATATGCCTGCCCTGTGGGAGCTGTAATTGATTTTCTTCACCTCTGTTTGTGAAGACAACAATTCCACACTATGGTACAGCTACACAAACAGGTAAATTGTCAGTGCTTTCCCCACAGCTCCTTTTTCAGTATCAGTGAAACTCTGGTTCTTAGTCGTTTGTGGCACGAATTGCCAGGGGTATTAGAGAGTTAAAAATAACTGTGAGACCAAATTTTTTAGTTGATGGTCAGTTCTCTCTTCACTTTGCTGACAAGACCTGTGTTTGCAGTACTCAGCTGATATTCCTTCTGCATTGAGAGGAGTGCTGTGAACTCCCTGGAGGGGTGATGTAAATCCTGAAAAATCCACCAAGAGAATGGGCGGGGGCAAGACCAGCAGATCCCTGCAAGGAGTGGTGGGTCCTTTGAAGGCTTCATATGAGTCTTCCCACCCACTGATGGAAAAGCTTGCTCTGTCCTTGTGGCTGAGTTGCAAGTGCATCTGTTACGCTGCAGATGGACAGCCTGGGCTGAAGTGTTTGCTCTGTTATGGGACAGACACCACAACCAGTGTCAAAAAACCCCAAGCAAAGCCATGAACCAACCCCAGGGACAGACTGAAGGCAAGGGGCGACACCTGAGAGATGTCCTGGGGGGAACACAGTTTGCACGAGCCCAGCACAAACACGGGCTTTGCTCCCTGCAGTCTTTCAGCTGCTTCTGTGAAGGGAATAAGAACAGCCTGCTGGGGTTGGGGTTTCTTGTATGTTTGTTTTAAAAGATATTTGCACTGTGTGCCTCAGTTTTCCTGTCTGTAAATGGGAGGGATTTGGTTCAGGTGTTGTCTGGTGTGAGAGGTGGGGAAACTGGCTGTGTTTACAACTCTTCTACTTGGAGGTGAAAGGAACTTTTTGCCCAAGGTGTCCTTCAGGGGAGAGAAGAGGAGGCTTGAGCTGCTGGACATTGATGTTAAGGGGAAAAGGCCCTGCTGATGAGAGAAACTGGATTAATAAGAATTAGTAAGAAGAAAAATTCAGGAGTGTCTGCAAATGCTGGGGTCTAGACCAAGCACCTGTAACACAAATGTGTGACAGTTCCCACCCACTCCCTTCTGCTATTTTCATCACATCTGAGTTCCAGCCCTGCCAATTCACTCTCACATCTGTTATCAGGCTTGGTATCAACACTGATTTAATCACATTCCTTCCATCTACTGAGCTGGAAGTGCAGGGCTGTGTACAAGCCAGGAGAGATTAACCCCTTCCCTTCATTAGCACCAGCTAGGATGCCTCTCCTGCCATGCTGCTGTTTGGGTGGGCAGCAGGGCTGAGCTCCACAGAAGGAGAGGAAACATCACTGCCAAAAGGGTCTTGTTGATATATATTGATCACAAGAGGTCTGGAAGGCCAGAAGCACCCAGGGCTCTGAGAACAGAAGCACAGCCAGCAGACCAAGGAGTTCCACCTATTCAGCTCAGCCTCTTAGACCACACCTAGCTCCACCTTCCAGTCCTGTACCCCCCAAACTGTCCCCAAGGCAGCTAGGGCTGGAGTGAGGAGAGGACTGCCCAGCCTGGAGAAGAGGTGGGTCTGGGGACACCTTAAAGCAGGGCCACAACACCTCTGAGGAAGTTATCAAGAAGCCAGAGCCAGGCTTTTCACAGTGGGAAGGTGAAAGGCAATAAGCATGAATTGAACAAGAGTAGTTCAGACAGGAATATAATTTTCCCTGTGAGGACAGGCAAGCAGAGGAACAGGTTGTTCACAGAGTCTGTGGGGTCTCCATCCTTAAAGGTTTTCAAGAACTAACTGGATAAAGCCCTAAAGAACTTGGTCTGATCCCATAGCTTACCCTGCTTTGAGCAGGAGGTTGGGCTGGAGACTTCCTGAGGTCCCTTCCCACCTTAATTATCCTATGAAGCTACACTTTTCATGGTCAGAGAACAGTTATTTATCACTACTCTTCAGGATGTCCATCATGCTATGAATGGAGCACTCCAAGACATTTGCCCTCTGCCAGTAACAACCAAAGTTATCTCACACAGAATTTTCAGATTCTGGAATGAAAAGCCATTGTGGGATAAAAGAAAAAACCAGTAGGGGGAAGCAGCTCTTCCTCTCCTCCATCCTGTCTCACACAGCTCCCACCCTTGGGCTTGCAACTGTGCCTTTTCCTTGCTAAAAGCTGAGCTCCCAGATCAGCTGCTGGGACCTTTCTGCTAGGATGCAAAGCTCTGGTCCTGAGGATAGGTTGGTCACCTAAGCTCCTCTAAACATGCATTCTGCAGGACTTAAGTTGTTCAGAAACTCCTTAGGACTGTCATTTTCAAGGAATAATAGCAGTAAGCCTATGTTAAGGACTGTGAAGTGCCCCTATCTTATGATGAGTGCCCAGGGCAAACAGATGATCTGTGTGGGACTTCTGGGAGGGCACCTGGTGCCCAGGGAGAAAAGAGAGATCTGTGAACTATAGGAGCTCTGTTGTTAAATGCACAGAGAGAGCTGAATCTGCAGGCAAATCAGGTTGCCAGGCCCTCTGTCCTACTTCCCATACAAACACAGTCAAGTAGATTAAGATCCAAGCCACTGTCAGTGGCTTGCTTTCTACTTAAAAGGACTAGTTAAAGTGCTCTTTCCCTTGGAAAAAATATCTACTCTCCCTCACTACTCCACCCAAAATCCACCCCACATCAGTGAGACAAGGCAAGCGACACTCCTGCAGCTCCTGAACAACCACATTTGGCAAAGTTTGCAATGACCCTGCAAGAAGAGACTCTGCCCTTAGTTCAGGCCTCCTGTCACCTCAGCAGGTGCCAAATCCCCTGGGTTTGTCCTCACACAGCTCCTTTGCATCTCACTCCATCCTACCAGCTCTAATTGTGGCTGGTAAATGGTGTTAGCACATTCCCATTAACATAAAAAAAGCCATCTCGGTGGATGAAGATTAATCTTTATATATAGCATGCAGAACACTGATCTGTTCTACATCTTCCAGAACATCCCGTGCTTTGTTTCTGCTCCTTCTCAACAATAGCTCTCATTAAAAAAAAAAAAACCTTAAAAAAATCACTGTATTTTAGCATGAATATGTTCACACTGCTATTCTCTCAGGCTTCACAATTCATGCTCTAGTTGGCAAACTATTTCTCTGTCTGTGAGAGCAGCACAGGAGACAAGTGGAGTTACTCCACAATTCCTAGGAAAGACAAAATGCAGCTTTGTTCCCCTTTGGAGAAACACTCACAGGTTATCTTATTAACATCCTGCAGCATAGAAAGAGTTAAAGCTTTTGCCACCTTAAATAGCAACACCCAACCAGACTCATGGGAGGCCTACCCTGACATAAACACAATGGCATGGCAAGTGTTAAAGCTCTGTGGATGGTGCATTAGGGCTTTGAGAAAACATCTCAGTTGGGAGCAATTTTGGACATTTTTGAAACATGAATTACTGATTTTTTTTTCGTCCTCCCCACTTCAAATGGTCTGTGAGGATTGGTCACCTTGGAGAAAAAAAAATAAAATAAAGCATCAACACTTGACATACTCAATCCATCCATAAACGTAAACATGCCTGAACTGCAGTTGAGCTTTTCTTTGACTAAAGAGCATGTGGAAGCAATTACCTGGATGTAGATGTGATAAAGAATGGATGAAATGCAAACCAAATGATGCCTTATTACTTAATATAAAGAGACTGTTCCGTGAGATCAAAGTTGTGCAGCACAAAATGTAATGGGCTGCACTGGAGAGAGAGGCTTCAGAGGCTTGTTTAAAACAGGGATGCACTTTGATGAAATGCTAAATAGTCAAAATCAGGGCAAGTTGAAAGAGTTCCCCAGAGCCTGACCTATGATCTTCAGTAACATCTTTACCCCCCTCCCACCTCTGGCTGCTCTGTGCCATTCCCAGGTGCTGCCAGGGTGGCAATGAGACACTTCCCTGCCTCGTCCTTGCTGGGGATGAGAACTGCTCTGTCCCAGGATGTGACAGCAATGTCACCACCAGGAAGGAAGACCTTCCCTGTACTTTTCCCTCAGCCATCACTCCATGCCCACGTGCTTTGTCAGCACACATTTGTCCTTCGAGTCAATATGACCAGGAAAGGCAGCGAGACAACCTCTCCCAGGGACAAAAAACCTGGAGCAGAACAGAAGCCTCCAGAGCCATTTCCAAACATTTTCCTACCACAGGCCAGTTAATAAAACACAATCCCCATCAAGATCCTGCTGTGCACTCCAGCACCTTTCCCAGTGTCAGTTTTGCTTCTCTGTCTCTTTATAGTTGGATTGTTAAGAAGCTGCGTGCAACAGGCAAGGAGAAGGCACGTTGGGAAAGAGGGGAAGCAGCTTCTGCCAAACTCCACAACAACAGCTGGGCTTGTTCTCTTGCCTTGCCTTGTCTCCCCTCCACCATCCCCCTGCTCAGGAGCTGCTGCTAATTGCTTTTGCCCAAATACTGTTCCTGATCATGTTGACTTGGCCATCATCTNCAGTCTGAAACCATAACAGCAGCCCAGTGATTGACAGTGCTGGGTCCCACCATAACAAAAATCAATGAGAAATAAAGTTAAGTGTCCAAGTCATGCCTAGAGAAAGCCAACTGACATTGGACTGCCAGCACTAATTAAAAAGAAGGGGAAAAAATGCACTTTTAACAAGGAACTTTGGGTCTTTAGTCATAGAAAGCATTAAAAAAATAATGCAAGTTAAAGAGAGCATGCACAGAATTAATGCTGCCTATCTCCCACAGCATTAGCTCTTTAAAAGAAATCATATATGTTAAGCTCCCAAAGAGACTATTTTGGTTTGTTTTCCAATTACACATGATAATGGGGACCATTCTGTGAATGACTGATGCTTATGCCTCCAATAAAACCCAGAGTACTGTACCTCATTCATGCTTATTTAACAATCTCATAAAGAAAGAAAGAAAAAAAAAAGCCAACACCACAGTAACAAAAGTATGACTGAAGCAGAGATCTCCCCTTCTCACCAGTGAAGGATTGTTAAGCATTGCTCTTGAAAACTCATTGTTCTGCACTGTTTTTGCAGTGGCCACAGCGTTCAAAGCAGCTTAGGAAGCAAATACGAAACACACTTGCCACCTCAGAGAACACAGAGTTTCCAGTGGCTTTGATCATCCAAGAACTAATCCTTCCATTTCAGAGGGGTTCTTCACAAGAACAAATACTAAAATAATACCCAGTATTGGCACTATCAGGCAATAATTAGATATGAACATGACACACTGCAAGACAAAAGAAAGGGGGGGAAATGTAATGATTGGGTACAGCTCACTTGGGTGCTGCAGCAGCTTCTCTGGTTTCCCTTCTTCTCCTTCCCAGCTTTCTTGGAGTGAGAACCCAGAGGGCCAGAGAGAGCCAGGAACAACGGGCTGGGGACTGGGGTCACTGTTCAACCTGCAGCAGCACTGCCAGTAAAATACAGAGTAATGGCAATGTGGCTAAAACAGCCCTCAGCAGAGAGATTGGCTTTCTTACAGCAGAAATTCAGATTAAGAGCTAATCATTGTCTTTAAGGATTTACTTGTTTATTTATTTTAACCTTTTCTTTAATTTGGGGTTTTTTTTCCTGAGTTAACACTTGGGCTGTGGGGTTTTTTTGCATCTTCAGGCTTGAGATGCCAGTGATTTTAGTGAAAGGAAAGGGTATTAGCTCTGGGGATGGAACTTCAGTTTAGGAATGCTGGTCACAAGCTTAGTGGGTTTCTAAAAATGGATACTGCAGGGCAGGACAAATCTTAAAAGGCCCAAATATATAGAGTCAGTTTTGTTAGGCCATTCCCCTTAAATTCTCAATGAAGTAAATGTGCCCTCCCGTGGGATTAATTCACAGCTTCAAATCCACACAGTCTTGAGTTCATACCAATGTAACCATGAGCTGAATCTGAGCCCAGCCTCTGAATTTCCCCCAGAATTAAGGGGTTGAAAAATTCCTAACAACAGCAGCTGAAAGACCTTCCATTTGCAAACCTATGTCCATTTTAACTGCCTGAATTCACAGATTTCAGGTGTTTTCACCTGCCAACACCCAGTGCTTCCTGCTGGGGTAGACTCCTGTTGTCTGACAGGCAGACCCATTCTGGCAGCTGATGGTTGTGCAGGCAGACCAGGAGGCTGAAGGAGATCTGGCTGTCCAGAGAGGAGCACTGTGCTGCCAGCAGAAACCAGAAATTAACTGGGTCCAGCTCTGGGGCCCCCAAGGTAAGAGGAATGTGGACTTTGTAGAGCAAGACCAGAGCGAGGTGATGAAGATACTCAGGGGGCTGAAGCACTTATGAAGACAGGCTGAGAGAGTTAGGGCTGTTCAGCCTGGAGAAGAGGAGACCTTATAGCACCTTCCAGGCCCTAAAGGGGGTCTGCAGGAGGGCTGGAGAGGGACTTGTTTACAAGGGCATGTGGTGACAGGACAAGGGGGAATGGCTTTAAACTGACAGAGGGTGGGCTTAGAAATTCTTTAATGTGAGGTGAGACACTGGCACAGGTTGGGCAGAGAAGCCCCATCCCTGGAAGGGTCCAAGGCCAGTTTGGATGGGGCTCTGAGCAACCTGGGCTAGTGGAAGGTGTCTCTGGCCATGGCAGGGGGGCTGGGACAGCCCATCTTTAAAGTCCCTTCCAAGCCAAATCATTCTATGATTCTACATTTCTATGAAATCTGTGGACTGACAGTGCTTCAAGCACCAAAGGGTGGTCCAGGTGAGCCCTGTGCTGAATGGCTGAGGCTGGATCTGAGATGGTGCTGGCAGGAGACAGGATCTGGAGCCCCAGGATCTGGAGCCCCTGCTCCCAGCTAAATAAAAAGCACCAGGTTGCAGAGGCAACTAGAGTCAGTGCTCCCTTATTCTTGAAATGGGATGCTTTTTTCTGCTCTCAGGACAACTCCCATGCCTGGCACCTGCAGTCAGACCCACTTCTGCAACCAACTGCTTATCAGTGCCCCAAGAGGAGCTGCAGGATCTGTCCCTCACAGCTGTGGAAATGCAATTGTATTGTGGAGAGGCAATCCTGAGTCACTCAGAAATTCACCATTTCATTTCCTTTTAAAGCGTTTTTTAGGATGTATTTTTATTTCCCCCCTGGGTGCTGAGAGCTTTCTTTAAAATAAACTAGAACAGGTTCATCTCAGAGATGTGGGAAGAAGTTTTGGGGGAAAACTGAAGCTTAGCAGAAGTCTCAGATAAGGACATGAACATGTGATAGAGGCTGCGATGGCACATATGGACAGCTCTGTGTCCCCTCTCAGGCCACCCCACTGGTTTTGCTTTCCATGGCCATGTCACGGGCTCAGAAAGCAGACTTGACCCTCTTTCAAACTCGACCTGCACAGCCTAATTGCATGAAGGCAGAGCCCAGTGTCTGCAACATTGCAGCCACTGCCATGATGAATTGGATTTGGCAGTTCCTGGGCTGTGGTCTTATAATGTGCTCTATTATTAAGTTTCTTTTGCCTTAAGTTGCCAGCTAATGGCATAACCTCTTTGTCTTTATTAGAAAGAGTCCACAGCTTTATTAAGTTACATAATTTACAACCAATAGCGTAATCAATAAAACATTAACAAACATGTAACCTTAGACAAACCTCACGCATTGATTTCTCTAAACACTCTCACAAAGCCTGCCTTTGGCTGAAAAAAAGCCCCATTCTGTCCCAGTGGCCACCCCAAAAAAAAAACACTTAATGCATGAAGGAGCAGGCACTGGAGGACAAATTGAATTGGCTTCCTTGGTAATGAAGGTGGCTCTGCTGGTCTCGGGGCATCCACCTCAGGAGGGTTATTTTTTGCAGTTTGGAAAGAAGCTCCCATTTTCTCTTTTGTGCCTCAGCTTTCCAAAGCAAACACACTGTGTGTTGCACAATAAAGTAGTTAGCACAGAGTTAAAAATGAACATAAATAATCTCTTAGATTCAGAAATGGGTCCTGCAAAACTTGTACTATAAAGCTCAACCTAGCCCTGTGTCTGCATTAAGTAGAAAGTTGTGTAAGTAACTCATTTTTCCTAATACTTCATGTAAATATATTTCCCAACCATAAAAAGAAAAGCATCTCATGCCTCTTGAGTGCAGTTTAATGGATGGTACTGATATAGCTGCAGTTATGCTTCTGATGCAAGCAGGAGGGATGGGATTGTATTTCCCCTGCCTCTCTGTTTTCCAGACTGTGGGAAAAAAAACCAACCCATCAGACACTGATTATTGCACAAAGAATTGCAGCAGGGATAATTGCACAGGTAATTTAGAACTAGGCTGGGGGAAGGAGCAGCAGAAGCATCTCAGGGATGCACCAGCAAGGAAATAGAGCAGAGGTGCATCTGCTCCATCTTCAGTTTCAGTGATTTGGTGAAGACATACATGTGATTTCTGGAACAATTAAGTGCTTAATCTTTTGGTAACCTATATCCTTGAGCGGTACATTTACGCAAGGAAATGCTGTGGACTTTGCTTTCCTTTAGAATCAGAATAATCTATTCATTTGGCAAGGCTTTGAAAGGTTTCCTTGTCAAAAGGGATGTATGCAGGCAAGGTGGAGGAATAAAAGTTCCCAGCAAATGTTGGGGGCTCATGTGCACAGTTCCCACGTCCCCTTTGGAGACTTTATCATTTAACAGCCACAACTCCCCTTTATTAGATCACTATAAAACAAGGGCCTGGAGGGAGTCAGAAATGAATTGAATTTTGTAGATTTAAATGATTGTGTGGGACCTTTTTGGTTTAATATATACCCTAGAGAGGCTCACTGGTAGAACTTGGGAACTTTATAATAAGAATAATTCCTTAGCTAGAGATCTTTATCTTGTTCCATTAATGATTCACTGGGGGGTTTGAGTGGGAAATGAAGGGAAATTTTTAAAAAGGCTATAAGATCAAATGCTCTTATACAGACATGCACTGAGATGGTCAACAAAGATTTATAGGCTGGTGAGATAAGGAGTTTGCTGCCTTTGTGCTAGGGCAGCTGGCTGTTTCAGGAGGTGCTGCTTGGTGTTGTCTCCAGCTCACAGCCAGCACACCCAAGGTAAGGTTTTACAGGCTGCCTGCTGCTTGTGCTCTTCCAAATACACACACAGAGCAAGGGGATTTACACAAACAGTGGGTTTAGCCACCTCAGCCCCAAAGGGACGGGGCAGGCTCTGCATCCAGACGTGTTTTCTCACATCTCTGCCTTATCCCAGAGGTTTCACAGGGCTGTTCCTCAGCTCCAGCTCTGCTGTGCCAGTCCCAGCACGGCCTATTTATAGTGCCCACAGCTCCTGCTGGGTTCAGTGGATGCTCCAGGTCTCTGAATAGCAACTGTGTGGTCTCCAAGGAGGTGCCATTTGGAGAAGGCACTCTGCTTGCACTTTGCCCATGCAAACCAATTTGCCACATTTCTGCCATTTGTAGCTGCCACTGGAAAGGGCTTTGGAAGCCTGGTCCTATATCCCATGGTTCTACCTGTGATCACAACCCACCAGTTTTCAGGATAATATCAAGGAATTGAAGGATCAACTGCAATCTCCATGGTTCAAGCCAAGCATCCAAAAATAACAGGGCAATTAGTAGTATGCAGAGTGGCATTTTAGGCCTGAGGAGGGTGATTTTTTTCATCCAGCTAGGATGAAAATGAAATGAAACTGAACAACCCTGCAGCCTCTGCAAATCCAAGCACAGATGGGAAGGAATGGGGATTGCAGGAACATGCCCTTGTGTTTTGCCATCGGGATTTGAGAACCAATTCCTGATAATGGATATATTTCTGGTCATAACCAGTGCCTGGATCTTGACTGGGACAGTGGGGGAAGAGAAAGCATGCTGGCCTTTGCTTGACAGATTGGTAGTCACCAAAGATGTCTGAGCAGCCCTGTTTTCCCATTCACTGCATCTGTAAAAGTGTGGGTGTTGTCCCAAGTGCCACACACCAAGCACCTTTTGGTCCTTCCTTTGCTCTTGTTACTTCATGATGGATGAAAAGTGATTCCCTTGGCCACTTCTCTTCCCAGACAGCTGTAAAGTTGGATGTAAGAACCCCAGGGAGGTTTGTGGAGGGGAAGAGCCCCAGGCTAAACTGCACTGCAACAGATACAAGGGGAAGAAAATCCATCCTGCTGCTCTGTAGCTCAGTGGGAGCCGAGGAAATCCCACACCTCTTGGGATCAAGTCTCCTGAGAATGATTTTGGGATAATCCTGGACAAAGAGCCTTCCATGCTTAACATTTTTATGCAGGCAGAATAAGCACATTGTGAAGAGCGTAACATGCACTTAGTATGGATCTGGAAAAAAAATGTCAAAGGAAATGAATTTAAATTCCTCTAAATGCAATTAGAGGTGACAAGATTTCTCATGGTGAGAGACTGCGTTAAAGCAAGAGCTAAAAGTTCCCATCCAGTTCATAAAGCCTTAGGTAGCTATTGGTAATAGGAATTAAATTAATCAAAATGGGTAAAAGCTAATGATCCTCTTGGGAACAAAATTAGCTCCTTAATGAAAGAAGTGGAGTTCAGAAATTATAATAGAATATTAGCTGATGTGCCCTTTGGAAATTATAAATTTGCCAAATCCCCTTATGTAGATATTAGTTTGAGTCAGATCATCACTAAATCTGACCCTGGAGATGGGAGGTGAATACGTGCACTACAGCCTGCTCAGCAGGACCTGCAATCCTCCAGCAGCAGCTCTGCAGGGCTGGGGCCACAAAGAGCCCTCCCAGTGAGCAACGGGGGACAGGCAAAGCCCAAACCTTCCCCTTGCAATCTGCTGAAGTCTTGTCGAGGAGTCCTGCTGCCTCTTGTGGCCTCTGGCTTGCACAGAGTCCTTATCCTCCAGGAGAGCCTTTTAGGAAGAAGCATTTCATCAGTCAGAGGTGGTCCTTGTCCTTGTGGCCATCCCTGGCAGGGGATGTTCTGTCCTGGGTGTGGGTCACCCCCTTGTCACCAAAGCTTAAAGAACACTTTATCAGTGTGGGTCAGCACATAGCGAGCGATGAGAGACTCATCAGGGATCCAAGACATGTCAAAGTCACAGAAAGCAAACAAAAATCCCAGAAAACAAACAAACAAAGCCGTGATGAATTGCTCGTGTTGAGACTACAAAGAATTTATTACATGTTTTTATGGGTCTTTCCAGCCAAGAACTTTTCTCATCCATTTATGGAAAACATAAAAGCCACTGGGAGTTAAATAGGATAAAAACTAGATTTAAATCATCCTTACACATGCTGCTCACATCAGCATACAGCTGTTTTTCAGCATTTGGAGTCCTTGAAACATTTTAAGCCGTTTAGAACAGCATGTGATCGGTATGAAAAATAGCAGAGACTCTCTTTTTATAAAAAGGCATCACGCTCCGGGGTGCTGGCTGCAGGGACTCCAGAAGCCAAGCAAGATGTTTGAAGTGCTTATTGGCATTCCAGGACCCAGAAAACTCTCCCTGCCTCACGCTA
Organism: Campylorhamphus procurvoides; assembly: GCA_013396655.1. NCBI lineage: Eukaryota > Metazoa > Chordata > Aves > Passeriformes > Dendrocolaptidae > Campylorhamphus > Campylorhamphus procurvoides. The sequence goes on along the minus strand of WBMV01004342.1, from coordinate 115,875 downwards.
GCTCGTAGCAATGCTGCTGCATCCAGCCTGGGAACACAAGGAGGAGGACATTCCCCCTGGGGCAGATGGTTCGTGCGCAGCACAGAGCGTGCCCAAGCCCCGAATTTGAGGACGTCATGTGCATAGTTGAGGGGATCTGCTCCTCCTTTTAGTTTTGTATTTATAGCACAAGGAGAGGCACTGGGAGCTTCCTCATCCTGTCCTGCCAGCGTTGGGTCAGCCCTTCTTGGGCTGTCAGGAGTCTGCAAGCCCCACTCTATAAGCCAGTGATCATAAAGAGATTTTGGATGAGGGCAGCTCCAACAGCCCTTAGGAAATCAATTCCTCCTCCCATCTCAGCAGGGAACAACTCCCAGTGGGCACAAATCACAAGGCAAACCAGAAACATGGGATGGGGACAGGGAGAAAGGGAGAAGGGAAAAAGGAGCCCCAGGGAAATTTGTGGATTAAGGGAAAGAAGGGCACAGCTCAAAGGGGTGGAAGTGGGATGGTGTTTGGGAATGATTCGGTTTTAGGATCAGACACAGAAATGTGGGATTCTTCACTGCAAAGAGGGATCTGTGACATTATTGCCGCCTCTCAGACAAGTAAACTGAAAGAGAAAGGAAATAGAGTGGCTTAGCCCAAGTTTTAAAGAGCAAGAGTCCTGGTTTGAACAGATCTTTTAGGTTTCCAAGTCTGACTTGAGTCTGAACTGCAATGAAACCACCAAAGTCTGAAATTGTCAGCAAAGGGGAATTAAAAAAAAAACCAAACCCCTCAATGAATTTCAAGTTGATTGACAGGTTTGGTTGTAAAGGAAACCGAAATATTCTGGTTGACTTTTACTTTTTAAAGTTAATATTATGTTGCAGCAAAAAAAAAAAGCTAATACAAAGTAAAACAAAATAAAAAAAATCAAGGTAGAAAATTGTTCCAAAATAAAAACTAGGTTGACATGTTTCAACACTCCAGTGCCAGCACTTTCTCCAGTGATTCTTTTCCAGGAGCCTCCTGAAAGCAATCCTCTTTTGCAAACTGGTTTGATTTCTGGTGGCAATACAGTCTTCCTGCAGTTTTCCTGTCCAGCTGTGCCAAGAACAGAACTCTCACAGCTCACTCCTCCATCAAAGGAGCAGCGACACTTTAAATATAAGAATACTCTGATACAAGAGGGACCATTTTGTGGCTTCAGCAACGTTGGGGTTTTATCCACAGGGTATTTGAAACTGCCCTCCTGGCTCTGAGCTGAAATTCATTCAGGCTATCATGATAGTCACTGATAGCCCTGAGTTGCCTGATTTGGTTTTGATCTTATTTCCAGTGGACATCTGCAATGTTCAGTTCCAATGAGTGCCACAGTTTAAGAGTTATTTATATATATAGTGACAAAAACCACTTTTATTTATTTCAGTCTTGCTGCTTCACAGTTTTCACTGGGTACCTCACAGGTCTGGCACTGACAGAAATAATGAATCACCATTTGCCTGCTCCACATCACTCTCCAACCTGCAGACTTTGATATTCTCCCTCAAAAGTTCTCTCATGTTTTATCACCCTGAGCAATTCCATCCCTTCAGCAGAATTTGTCCCTCCATGATTCATTTGTGTGGAAATCACACAAATACATAGAACAAGAGCAAGAACTTTGCTGCCTAGGAACTCCCCTCCTGTGGACCACACAAGAACATCCCTTCCTTAAAATCTTGTGGGGAGAGATCTTGCCCAAAGCCTTGTGAAACGTAAGTTCATTACTTATCACCTGGACCACATTTATTCAGGTGGTTCCAGCTCCTCCAGGTCTCTCTGATATGTTTTAGAGGTTAGACTTTACAGTTCTTTGCAGTTTCTCCTTCTGCTTTTCTATGCATGGGTAGCTTCAGTATCAAAGCGCATTTGGTGACAAATGCTGACACTTACTGTTGATATTTAGCACATGGATTAATTCAAGGGTTATTTTGTGACTAGTGCCACCTGAGGAGTATAAAATGTTAATAGCTGTTAGATCAGTTTAATTTCTTTATTGATTGTTGGCATTTTTATTTCACCACTGTAAGCTGAGAAAGAGTCAATGCAATAAATCCCTGACAAAACACACTGCAGTCTCCTGGTCTGGTGACTTGTTCTCTAATCCACAGCACTTTTTAGCCCCCTGATTTGCTTTTCCTAGTCCAGAACTTGGGAAATCTCAATTATTTTCTAGCTTTCTTACAGATTTCCCATCTGCCCATCACCAAACAACCCCATGCATTCAATACCAGCCCTTCCTCCCTTCAGAGATGTGATTAGTGAGAGGAGATGCCACTTCAGTGCATGCTTTATGTGAGAAAGTTTTTCCTCAGCCCATCATGGGATGCTTTCTTTGGGATTTCTGACCCTCCATCCCTTTGTCTATATATTCTGTGAAAATACTTGCTGAGATGTAAGACCTGATACCCATGAAAATGGATTCACACCTCCTGCTAAGGATTGCCTACAATTCTCTGTATTTGGGAAGAGAAATAGGCTTTGTTGAAACAAAGGAACCCAGTGAAACACCTAGACAAAGTTCAACCATCAAGGATAACAAGCATGCTAAATACTAATAGTCACAATTATAAAAAATTACATGCATAATTAAAATATTCACTTCAAGGCACTCTTACAATTTGCTAATAAAAATCTCCTTATGAATATCAAAATACAAATTTCCAGATAAAATGGACAAGCAGAAAGCAAATGACATTTAAGCTTTATTTTCAGCGACCTTGCAAGATTTCAAAACATTTGCCCTCCCTATAGTTTAAATGAAGGTATATAAATGATTTAGATAAGGACATCAGATGGGATACCACTGTCAGTGAATGGGGACAGAACTGGAGAAAGAAAAAGTGAATAATGAACGATGCAACCAGATTCAGGATGAAGCAGATCTTTGAGGCAACTGGGACAGTAAATAAAAACCCCACCATTTCAATTAGAAAAATGTTACATAATAAATCTAGAGCAGTGAGTCAGGACAGCGAGAGTACATTTTGAGCAGGGGAGTAATTCAGAGTCCAGGAAAGACATTTTCTCCAGGGGTTACTTTAGCAAAACCTTCCGAGCCATCCAGACAGAGTTCAACTCCAGCAGGAGGGGAGACTGGATGAGTCAGAGAAGAGACTGTAAATCAGGAGAAGGGATAAAATGTCTGCATGAGACAAGATTCTTCTTCATTTGAAGAGCTGTGCTTGGTCACCTTTTTAACACCAAAGAAGGGACATCATTTCCCTGTAGTGGGAACAGCCTCAGCCAGGCAGACTGATGGCAGATTTCTGGAAGATGACTTATTAAAAAAAAAACATGCCTGGGGAGAAGCAAGCCCTTTCCAGCAACCAAATGACCAGAGGACAGGGCTGTTCTGGCTGCACAATGGCAAACCCACCTGTGAGCAGAGCTGAGGACCTGCTGCTCCAGGCACTGTGCAGCTTGCTGGTGTCCCACCAGACCCTGATGATCTGAGACTGGAAACATCCCAGAGAGAACTGCTTGTGCTCCTCTGAAACCCCTGACCAATTGCCCTTTGAAATGCCAAGGGTTTCACCAGGTGATCCCAGAAGCAGAGCTGAGAAAAAGAGGAGACCAAACACCAAGAGCACCCTCAGCCATTGTTTTTCTCTCGAGTGTTTGACACAACACCCTCAGTTTGACAATCAGGCTGTACATGCAGGCACCACCACCCTCCTCCAGATGCACCATCACACATTTTAACACGTGTCTGGCTGTAGCTGGGGGGGATAGCAGCTCCTGACTGCTCCTCTCCTTGAGCTCAGACAGCAGAGAGCTCCAGCAGGCAGCCAGGGTGCAGCCGAGCGTTATACTCTCAGCATATGGACTGTTTCAATCCCTAGCAAAAAGAGCAGCTCAAACCACTTGGTGCTCGGGTAGGATTTCTGCCATCTGGTCCCCTGTATCTTCTGCTGGCAGAAGCTGAGGTTGGATGCAGCTCTAGGATAGCAATTTCAGTGTCATTTCCATACTAATGGCTTGTAACTGGTGGGGCAGGCCCATCAGAAAGCACTTGCCTTGCAAACATTTCCCCTGCCTATTGCTGCATATCAAGAACCCCAAGGAAACACGTGACCCCCTCAAGAACATCCACAATGTGGACCTGAAAGGGATGAGCCAAAGATCTTGAGGCTTGTTTTGTTCATTCTTGCTGAAGACTGAACGAGGGGTAAAAAGGCCTTTAATATAGCATGAAATCACAAATGAAACATCATAGCTGACACACATCTCTAATAGGCAGATGAAACCCCTGTTTCATCAGAGAAGCTCCTGCCTTCTTTTAGGTCCAAATCCACCCTCAGACACAGAGCTCCTCTTGTCATGAGCTTGAGCCCCAACACGTGCTCAGCAGACACATGTTCCCGCTCTGGGGTCCTTCTTGCAGAAGGTGCTTTAATTCTTTAGGGCCACAGGAAATACAATCTTGCCCTCCCAATGCCAGTGAGGGCACCTGTGGAACCCGGTTCTCAAATAATTTGCCCAGGCAAAATTGAACTCATCATTCTTCCTCTCTTTAGGCTGAGAAGTACATACATCATTTCTGCACATTCCCCCAGTGCAGAAAGGATCTCTGGACAAGACTGACACTGCTAGGTGTGTCACAGGAATTGTGCTGGGGCTGCCAGGTGCTCATGAGAGATGTTCTCTCACACAGAACGAGGGCAGTGTTCTGCTCTGCTTCACAGGGATGCTGTATCCCCCTTCAGACACACCTAGTGCCTCCATGAAACACATCCTCGGGTGATGTTTGTCTAAAAGCTGCTCTGCAAAGGGTAATTCTGATTTTATATCCCTCTGGTGCACCAGCTCTTATGGGATATTCACACTTATGCCACACTTAAATACATCCTGCTCAAAATGCAGATGGTTGCAATGTCTAATATTAATTTGCTAAGTGCTGAACCCAGTTATGATTTAACCAAAGCTCATTTTGTTAACCATTAAATGATGAGATACAAGCAATTTTTTGGTCAGGGAGACTGAGGGAAGCTAATTGCTGGGGTCTGTTTTGACCACAGGACTTGCTATAAAGTCAGAGTGACAAAAGCAATTGATTATTACTTTGGCTGTTCAGAAACCAGAGATGGCATTTATAGTACTGCCTATACATTTATGCACCTTAAAGTGAAGCAACAAGTCAGAGTCAGCTGGTTAGACTGGCAAAACACCCAGAGTGGCAACCTGTGGGGACTGAGACACACCACTCTAAGATGGGTATTTAACACAGGAAGGACTTGTGTCCACATCAGGGTGAGCAGTTTCTCTGGGGTCACTGGTTTGGTCTTCATGCCTGACCCATGGACTAGGTTTGATGGACCAAGGGGGGTGCAGTGAAAGCCATTCCAAACTGCTACCAGCTTTCTGCAGACTTCCCTGGGTGCAGGGAGACCACTGGCAGAGCACATCTCTGTGCTGTGACCCAAGGAACACCACCCACCCCATTGCTGAAGGCTTTTCCAGTGCAGGGGGACAGAGAGGACTGCTGGGTGAGCTGCCTGCAGCAAAAGATGCACCAGTGAGCATCACCCCTCTTCTGTTAACAACTTTCACCTATTCTCATATCTATCCAGTTATTAAAAGCTCCAGGGGGTTGTGAAGTATTTTTTTTATGAACAGATATGAGAGAAGAAAGCCTTTGTTCAGGAGCTAAAACATCCAGACAAAACCTGAAGGAGCTTTGCTGTTGATGCCTGCAAGAAGTTTTCCACAACAGACAGCTGAACAATAAAATTGACACAGGTAATATTGCAAACCATTAGAGAGGTGGGAAGAAAATATATGGCCCTGAGAACAAGACCTTTCACAATTCTTTCCACCTAAACCCCAAACAAGTGGCAGAAATCACAGAAATTACTTCTTTTCCCCTCCAACTTTTACATCCCATATAATGCATGATGTTAACCTGGCACGCAAACAACCACAGATATATTTGCAACCCAAATTATTAACTCCAGCAAGATATCAGTGGATCTATGGTAAAAAAGAGAGGTCTGAAGCTCCTATAAATCCATCCACCAGGCTTTTCTGTTTACTTTTTCAACTCCTGCTGCCTCTCCACTGAGGTACAGCAGTGCCACTTCTATAATGCTTTGAGGAGCTGTGAGATAAATACTCAGCTTATTTAAGCAGCCTTACCATGCATTTGGAGCAGCTGAAAGTTTCCTGCCAGCTGGGAGGTGACTGCTGTAACCCCCCGTCCTGTCCCTCTCCCTCTCTGTGCCCTTCAGAGGCACCAGCACAGGAGGGGGAGGCACCAAGAGGGTTTTTCAAAGGATCTGGAATAGCCCTTGTGGGACAGAAAGACCCTTACCTTGGGTGGTGCTTGGAGTAAGAGCAGCTGTGGGTCTGTATGCACCCCATATGTATTTGAAATCTACTCATTTCCAACAAATTTCTTGTTTTGTGGCTTATGCTGGTTTAAAAATCACATTAATGGTCCCTAGATGCTTTTCATTTGTCTGTGATGAGTCTAAGTGAAATAAATTATGCTCAAGCCTTCCTACCTTGCATCCTTTCATTTGAATGACCTTAGCTGTCTCCCTTCATCTTCAAATACCCTGGGATAATGTGTTATTCTGACATGAATCTTGGTTTTGGTGTTTTCCAAAGTCTGTGGGATAAACAAAGGTGTTATCAAGACCCTTCTGACAATTAATTTTTCTTTTCTAGAAATCAGTGTTTCTTCCCCCTGGATTTCATAAAGAAACCCCACATCCCACCCTGTCCCTCGGGTCCCTTGCAGCCAGGCTGGCTGAGTTCAGTCTCCCTGTTAAATGCCATGGGTTCATAGCCATGCCTGTGGAGCTCTGCTGACTTTACCCTCCCAGGCCTTTTATCCAGCCTTGATTTATTCTGCAGAAACACACAGCTGGCTGCCTGCTTTTCCACTGCTGCTCATACCTGAAAAATACAGCTGCTCTATCCAGGCCTTGACAGCAAGCTCATTACTGGGGAGTGGTGTTTGATTTGGTGTTTTCGTGGTTGTTTTGCTTTTTTTCCCTCCCCTCACCTTTTCTATGTTTTTTACTTCTCTCTGCCTCTGTCAGAGTGGCAGTCACCATCTCGGGGATCTGGCACAAAGGGCTGGAGCAGAGTGATGTGGCTGACACAGGCAAGAAGCCAGAACATTCTGTGTAGGTTAAGTGTCCTCCTAGGCAGAGAGCATCCCTCAGCTCACACATGTGCCAGCAGCCAGCCATCCCTCCCCTCCCCAGCTATTCCTCCCACCTCCCACTCAGACTTGCATGATTAAAATGTTGCTGTCATTAACAAAAAAAATTAAAAAGACATAAAAAAGGGGTGGTGGGGGTGGTGGTGATGGAGAAATTTCCTTGCAGCTGCTGCTTCTGGCAGTTGGCAATGCTGCTTTTAACCTCTCCCTGAGAGAAAGCAGCTGATTCCACACCAGAGCATCGTGATGGCAGGCAGGACAAGTGCCTCCATCCTTCCCTCCTGCCTCCTCCCACGGCTGGGCATGCAGGGTGCAAGGGGCTGGTCCCTCAGGAGTGCCCAGCCCGGGGGCAAACTGTGGTGGGATGAGCCAAGGCATTGTGGTCTTATGTGGGCTGCGTGGCAGGGGAAGGTGGGGTGGTGATGTTTGTGCTACCACCATGGCCAAACTGCCTGCAGAATGCTCTCCCACATCATTTCTGGTCTGTTGAGGTGGGCACATGCAAAGCCTGCAGCTGGGAACAACCCCGAGCTCTGAGCAGAGGTTTTTGGGGAATGTGGACTCGAATCCAGATGTGGAGCACGCAGGCCAAGCCCCAAACACAGATCTGTATCTTACCTCACTGGTCCTGGGGCCTGCAGAACACAACTGGGGGTTTACAGCCTGACATCTGCTCGTGGGTTGTTAGAATGAACACCAGAAAGCAATCTGGTCTCTCATCTCTGCTTGGGAGCAAATGCCTGTCCTCCACTCCACAGGGCGTGTGAGCAGCTCAGTGACCTCCAAGGGATGCAGACATGGGAGAGCACCATTGCTCTACAAAGAACACCAAAAACATCCTGAAAAACAAAAGAAAGAAAACCACATGCATGTTAGGCCACCTTCCCAACTCTGCAAACACTTTCCCCCACCTTATTCCTTTTCTGCTTCTCACAAAGCCCTTCTTCCCTGTCTCCATGGCCCTGGTTTCCCTTCACACTGAAGGCTTGGTAAGATTTGGTCTTATAAAGCATTGGTATACTTAAAAACTAATGTACTGAATGTTCTTTCAGCCCTCCAAAATTGAAAAGGCTCAAAAATGATGACGAAGAAGCAAGCAGTAAGTTGAAGTGTCATATGGTAACCCCTAAATCCTTGCTTTTGTTTGTACTTCTGCAGCTCAAGGCACAGAATAACCACATTTAAGTCATTACAGGCTTTAAGCTTTGTACCTTACACACTGTGTGTGATCCACATTTCCAAATATCAGTTAAAGAATGATGGTTCTCTACCTCAGGTCTCTGAAACAGAGGCTCATTTTCTCAGCTCAGACAGCTAAAGAGAATAAATTCGTTTCCTAAGAGGTAAGTGGCCATTTAATAAGCCAAGCTCGTTAGTTTTCCCATGATTAGTCACTGTAGCATTTAAGAGCAGAAATAGGATAGAACAGATAAGAAAAGAAATGAGCCACTTAGTTTTTGGAACCAGACTAGCAAAACTTTTGCTACTTCTTCATTAGTCTGATAATAAAACGTGGCTTCCAATACATCTGCTGCATGACTTTCTATCTTAAAGCTCAATTTCTGCAGTTTCCAATTCCTCTTATTTCAATAGTAATTTCCTTCTTCCATCAAAACGACAATCTGCTCAAAATCTCTCCTAATAAAAAAATCCAAGGGTAAAAAAGTTCCAATCAGATGGGACATTTCTCCTTGTGAAACTGTGTTTAATTTTAATTCCAGCTTTAAAAACAAAATCAAAGATCTTCTAAAGAACAAGAAGATGAAAACGAGGACCACTTTATTCTAAACCACCTTGAAATAAAATGGTCTTACATCTTCAAGGCAATTTTTCTTCAATGGTTTTTCAACAAAAGTATTGCTGAAAAAGGGTTTTTTGGGGTTTGGGGAGTTTTTCTCGATACAACAGCAAGAAATGTTACTTTGGGCAGCACTGGGCTAGCTAAAACTGCACGTCTGCAGGCAAGGATGGGCAGGGGCTGCCTCTGGACTAACAGGTTGTAGGATCTCAAGGCAGATCCTATCTATGACCACCCAAAACAGGGTTAATGCAATTAGCAGCTGCCCCATCCCTGCACGTTGATGCTGGAATTACCCAAACCACTGCCTGATGAAAAGGATGCATTGGTTCAAAGCACATTTGCCTGGCTCACTAATCTCTGCAGATATCCTGTTGGGAAATCCTTTGAATCCAATACCTGATAAATGAATTTGGCAAGTGAATAAACACCCCACAAGCCCATTCCTGCAATATTGTGCACCTGTTACAGGAATGCTGCCGTGCATTCATTTCTATACCATACCACTCCTCTTTAAAAATGCTTTTGGATGGAGTGTGAAAAGCTGTTCCTGAGACTGATGTTACCTTGAGCTCAGAGTGACAACCCCCATGCTTGGATGGGTCTCAAGAAAAGCCTGCCTGCCATGGGTTGGGCTCTTCTCCTCCAGAGTTGGACTCAGTGATCATTGTGTGTGCCTTCCAACTCCTCCTGTGGTTCTGTGGAGTCCACTGGACACCATGATCCTGCCCTACACCCATACACCTTCAGTTCAGCCCACCCAAGGCCCCTGTGAATTTAATTTATCCTGGGTGTGGAAGTCAGGCAAAGGGAAATGCTGCAAGGTCAGGGAGAAGGGCATGGAGGGTCATTACAGGCACCATGTAGGATTCTGTGCTGTCATCTTTAGTGCCAAAAATGGTTCTTGGTGAATAAACACCCACCTTGCTGGCAAAGATTTCATCAAGCAGGCATCAGATTGGTGGCAATGATTTCTATCAAATGACTTTGACTTTAACAGCTGTGCTTCGTGGCTGCTTTGATCAGCCAATTGATATTCTGGAGAGGTTGCCTCCACGTGGAGATCAGCTTAAGCAAAGGACTCTGCCAGGGACTGGTGAAGGAGAAAGAGTGAGAATCCCCTGAGCACGAGAGGGGAAGGCTCACACCATGTCGGACACAGGAGGGGAAGTGCTGGACAGACTTTCCAGATCATTGTTCTGGTAAATGGGTTCTCTGGCAGAGAGATTTCTATGGTTAATAATATCTGGGGAAGGTCACCTCTATGTTTGGAGCAATGAACATCACTTTTTCAGGGCACATATTGAAAGGCAGTTGTTTAATCAAGGAAGAGCAGTGACTTCAGTGCCTCTGTCCACTGTGAAACCAAAAGCCAGAGCTCACGTTTCAGGCCACACAGGGGTCAACTACATGCAGAGAAATCATTTGCTGTCTAGCAGCTGAGTGCAATAAAACTGCAAACTTTTCAGAGGTAATTTGCAAGAGAGAGAGGCTAAATTAATTGAATAAATTATTTCCTATGAATCATTCACTCTGCTCTAATTAACAGGAGCTTGTGTACTCGGCTCCTTCTGCAGCATTTCCATGGCTGCCCCTAAGGGTCAGAGTCCCTGAGAAACTCATCATTTTACTTTCAAATGTGTTTTCATTAAGTTGTAGTTGGAAACAACAACAAAAAAGAGAGTCTGAGGACGAAAAGAGGAGAAATCATCAAGGGGACTTAGTGGCAGTTCAATTAGGGATGGCATCCCAGCTCTTCCCAGAAATATTTGGGTGCTTATCCAAGCTCCTGCTCACATCCCCTGGATGAGAAGGGCTTCTCCAAAGCTGCCCCTCTGCAGATGCCACAATTGCCCTCTAATATTAATCCCCCTCTTTATCCACAGCCCCACAGCCCCACAGCCAGCCTGCACACTGGTGTCTTCCAGGACTGCTGCGAGCATTAGCAGCGTGTGCATGGGAACAGGTGCCAGGAAATGAGAAGGGCAGGCACAGATTAGCTGCTGCTGCAGGGCTGGGGAAAGAAGGGAACATTAGCTCCCTCCTGGGGCCCAGCAGATGAGTTGCCTGCTTATGCAGCACAAAACACACTCATTGCCATGCAGCACCCCCCTGTCCCCCCTTCCAGCGAGGAGGGGAGAGAAGCCTCTGCCCTGATGGCACCATTGCAAAGGTTTCAGCTTTTTGTTTGATTATATTTTACCTTGAAATTGTTGCATTCAGTTTGGGCACCACTAACATTTATTTATAAAATAAAGCATTTGCTCCCAGTGGAGTCCTCTGGGCTGGCAGACCCTGGAGGATTGCAATGGAGAAGGGGACATCTCCCTTGCTGGAGATGATGGTCTGTCCTGCAAGCCACAACCCTGTACCATGCAAAGGGTTTGTCAGTGAATAAGGAGAGAAAGGAAAAGCACAGGGAAGCAGAATAAGTGGCCAAACCCACTGATCCTCAGGCAGGAAGCACCAGCATCAAAGAGTTAATCCAAGATCTTAGATTTCAAAGAACACTTTGCCCTGGGCTCAGGTCAGTACACACTGGGGAATTTTCAGGGGTTTGCTCATTCTCCATCCTTACCACATTGCTTCAAAACTTTTCTCTTGACCTATTAATGACTTCTAGAGCATGTAGTGCCCCAGGGCCCTAACCTACATCAGAGCTCCACCGTGCTGGGCACATGGCAGCAGAGACTGCCCTGAAGAGCTCACACAGTAATTAGGGAAGGCAGAGCCAGGGTGGGAGAGGGAACAGCGAGGCAGGGAAGGCCTGGGGTCTCACCAAGGTGCCTGCAGGAGCAGGGCATGGATCTCCTGGCACAGTGTGAAGATGTGGCTGCTGCTCCACATTAAGCACTGGCAGAAGTGAAACCCTCCCTCTGCAGAAAGAGGCATCACAGAACCTCCTTCCCCTGCCTTCTGCCCCGAGGAAAAGGCAGGCAGCTGTGGAGCTTGGCAGCTGAGCACAAACTGGCAGGGGACTCGCAGGAACCTGAGTTTTTAGCTGGGTTTCAGCATGCTCTGCCTGTTGGTGTCTGGGCAGTCTAGCCCAGGAAGGAAGTCTGAGGGGAGGTCTTAAGGGGAAAAAAGCTCAGGCAGAAAAGACCATTTCCTCTTATAAAAGGACCCTGGGAACAAGACAAGCGTTACGGTAATTGGAAAGAAATAGAATTAAACCAAAATTAACTTCTCCTGAAAAATGAGAAGGATTGTGTTCCTGGAAAAAGCCCCCTGTCCCTTCAGCCAGTAGTCAAGCAGAGGTCAAATTAATATTAAAGGATCCATGTAACAGGACGTGTAGAATCCAGTTATAAATACAGATTGCATTATAAAAGCAGCTGCTGAAGAGAGACAAAATTACAGGTACAGCATTCAGACCCACTCTCCCAGCCAGTAGAGACAATTATGTCTAATCTGGGCAGGCTGTTGAAGGAGTATATTGGTAACAGAGCAATTCCAAACAGCCCAGTTTGTTGCCTTCCTTCCCTTTCCTTACTATAGGGACTTCTCAAACCTACAGAGGCACAAGAGAAGATTCAGGCCATAGACTTTGCAACAAACACATGAGCAAACAGGCAAAGCAGGTGTAACTTTGCTCCCCAATTCCCTTCTGGCTGTGCTTTGTGTTGCTCTGAGTCAGAATTGTGATCCCTCTGGCACAAACACACAGGGTGACCTGCTGCTCTACTTACCTTGAAAGTTTGGTGGGGGTTTTTGGTTTGGTTTGGGTTTTTTAACCAAAAAGGCACAGAGTGTCTCAACCAAAATTTCCCATTTTTAAGGAGAACTTAAAAGGTTGGTATGGGTACACACACACATTTCCCAAACTGAAGAGTAATTTAGGGGGAACCAAGACAATTTGGGCCAACTGACCCAAAGGGTGGCTTTATAGCAAGGGCTGCCTGAGCTCTCTGCTTTGTTAATAACATCAAATCCATATATTTGCCTTTGCTTAGACATCTTCCTGTATCCCCAGGTCCTTTCTCCAGGCTGATATTGACATTCACATTCTTGAGAACAGCACCATAACAGGTATTATTCCTCCTGATTCAAGAGATGCAGGAGAATCGTGCCCTGAATCTGTCAAAGGGCATCTTTTTATATGAAAATTTTCCCTTGAGAACTGAAGTAGAGGCTGCAAAGATTGAAATCAAGGGCTAGGGAGGAATGCCTTGACTCCCAGTGTAAATAACACTTAGTGGGTTGTTACTCAAGATGGAGAACTGCTCAAGAGGGAGGCAGAGGCAGCCAAGTTTCTGAAGTGCCACGCTTAGTGGGCCTTTGTTATTATTGTACATGATGCTGCTACACCCCAAGTATTCCTCCAAGCTGCACAAAGGCACACTGAAGATTGAACAGAAGCCTGATTTAAGACATTTTCCAGATAACTAACAGGATAACCAACTAAATCTTCCCAAGACCAAGATTTAAATCCCCCACTTTTTTCCCTTTCATATGGGTTTGCTGTTTGTTGTTGTAGGAAATACTGTCCTGTTCTATTTATGACCCAGGATCTCCTTTTCTGGGCTCAAAAGCTAATAATCTGCTACAGGGAACTGCTTTTATTCTCTTTCCAACTGTTCTTTTTTTTTCCCCTCTATCGTGCAATTAAATGCAAGAGTCATGGAAATATATTTCTAGTCCACATTTGGTTTTAGGGAACTCAAGCTGTGTGTATATGAAAGTAGTTTTTCATACAATTTACTAATAATAAATACTGAATTTGGTTCACTGAATGCACCAAGAGCCCAGAGATGGTTTTAATACCTGTATGAAGTTCTATAATGTGCATAAGTGACTGCATTAACCAGCTCCTCCTTGCTGTTTTGTCTCATCAGCTTGCTGAAAGTGTGGCTTTCATTATCCTGCCTTTGACTTGTGTGATTCTGTGCTCAGCCACATAACATCTCCAGTGCTGGCCACATGAAACAAACAAAAAAATCAATCAAAAAAAACAAAGCAACAAACAAAAACTCACCACATGAGTAAGAAAGTCTGCAAAAGATTTCTCAGATTCATATCATAAGTTTTTTCATCTAGCCTTCATAGGCTGAGGCCAGGGGTAAATCTGGCCCTCCCACTTGGAAATGGTGCAGGAGAGTCATCATGATTCAGGCTTGTTCCAAATTTCTTTGCCTTCTTTACCATCCTGATTCCTGCTTTCCATAAAGGTGCCTTCACCCTGTGATAACTTAGGCACCAGGAGAATCCCTGCTTAGTTAGGAAAAACATCTTTTCTAGGCAGAATAATCTATCCACACCACAAAAATTGATGCCAAACCGTGTGATATTTGAGTTCTGGCAGGTTCCTTGTTGTGTGGCTCCCAGCTCCAGGCTGGGATGGAGACCTTGTCTGGGTCAAGGTCCTTGTGGCCTCAGAGCACCCCCAGCCATTTGGCAGGACCCACAACTGCAGCATTTCCTCTCTCTTTCAGTACCAATTTCCTCCAGCATTTTTTATTTTTCCTGTCTTTTTAGGTGCTTTTCTCTGCCTCCCCAGGGCACAAAGTCCTGCTCCCACCAGCTCCCTCCTCATCCTCATTGTCTGCCAGCCCTTCTCAAACTCATCCCCTAATGGTCATCACCAAACCCCATCCTGAATTACCCCTCTGCCAAATCAGAAACTCCTGAATACAGGGTGGTGACAAATGTACCACCATCAGATGCTTGCAGCAAAATTACACTGCACAAGCAAAAAAACAAAAAAAAAGACAAAAAAAATCCCCCAACAACATATTAAATCACCCACTTTTTTTCCCCTCAGATTGTCTTTATTTTCAGCTCTCCCCACCTGAACAAGTAGAACAGCACCAATGTTGTTCCTGCTGGCATTCATCTACTTACCTTTTTTCCCCCATCTATTTTGATTATTTGGAATAGAGTATCAAAGTGTAGAACTGCCTCTTAAAGTATCAAGAGACAAGATCCTGCAAGGCTAATTCCTAGCATAAGGAATAGAAGGAGGTGGGGAGCTGGAGAAGGAGCAGTTCCAGATGCAGGTCTTACTTCATGAGGAGAAAACATCTGGAGCCTTACCAAAGAAACAAGGATTTATAAGTGTAAAAGAACCAGAGTGGCCCTTAACATGTCACAAATTCCAGTTCAGAACAAAAACATAAATACATTCAGATACATGATATGATATGAAACCAGGGTATATAACCCCAATTTACCTGCAAAGTACAATTTCTGGGCCATTCCTGTGGAATATTTTCATCCCAGCTTGAACAGGGCTAAAGTCACTCATCTTTAGCTTGGCTTACTTATTTCTCAGCCTTGGTGTGGAAACAAATCCAGCAATCTTCTGCCCTTGGTCACCTTTTTCCTGCAATGAAAGAAATGAACCATATCCTAAAACTGCTCTCTCTTCCTCCCGTCCCTCTCAGCATCTTTTCCCCACTCCTATTTAATGTCTGCCCCATTAATGTGATTATATGAAGGCCTGAAAGATAATCTTTATGGAAACCTTTGACTGATGCAGACCTGATAGGTAAGAAGGAGCCAACCCCTCTGCGTGAGGGTTGGGACAAAATGGCCGTTCATTCTGAGGGCGCGCGGGCTTTTATAGGGCTGGTTAGGGAAGGTTCTAGAAAGTGGGCGTGGTCTGCAACATATAAGGGAAAATGGGAGGGGCTTCACCATATAAGGCAATGAGTGGGAGGGGCAGAGGAGAGGCCAGCCATATATGGCGCAGGGACACTGCACCACAGGCTGGCCAATAGGAAAAAAGGGCTAGGGAATGGCCAATAGCAGGGCTGTAACCGGGGAAGAACTGGGGTACAGCAACCAATCAACACGCTGGAACATACAAAGGGAATTATGACTTATCTAATACCACAGTATTTCCCTTAGATTATATATGAGGTTATTCCAATACACCAAAAGGCTATGCTGTGTAAACGACAATAACTTCTAAAAACTCGTTAGTCCATGGGTTACTTTAACGGGCTTTCTCTTCTCTTTCATTGGAATTTTGACCCTTCTTGTTCCTCTTTCGTCTTCCTTCTTTTCATTGCGGGTTTTCTGTTCCCTGAGTCCAACCTTTGACAAATAGCCCAAAAGCACCGCTGGTACCCAAAGGTGGAGAGGAACAAACCATGTTGATGTACTTGCTAGACTGCCCAGAAAGCATCTCGTTGATGGGCACGCATGACAGGCTAAGGAGATTAAAACAAGAGATGAAAATAAATGACAAGGAGCAGAGAAAACAAAATAGATGGGGGCTGGTTGGGACACACTGCCAGAGATGGATGGAAACCAGGAATTCTCTTTTCTTGAGAGAAGAAGGGGAGAAAAGTATGACTGGGAACTTTGTTGCCTCCAAATTAAGAGCACAGAAATGCTGCTAATGCCTTGAGGTGCAGAAAGCCTGAATGGTTTCATTTTGGATGTAGAAAAGTGGAGGATTTCATGTTGGAAAAGCTGAGGGAACATATTTCTGTCCTGACCTTTTCAACTCAATTGTCCTTACACTCACTCAGGAAAGNATATATATATATATATATATATATATATTTCATAATAGCTTTTAGAAATACTTGTCATGGCCTTTATTTATGATTTAATTGTGTTGCTGTCACCGTGACATGATTTCATTTTGAATTATAACTCCAGGGGAAATCGTCATGTCACCTCCAAGTGAGGCAAAGTCTTGGGGGGACAGTGTGAAGGAGAGGCTGAGGGACATATTTTACCTCCTGCACTGGTCAATAATGCTCTACAGGAACCCAATTTTGAAACTTTCTTGGTTTTTTTCTGGTTTTTTTACATATGGTGTGGCCTGACCTCCAACTGTCCCGTCCTTTATCCCTTGAGAATCTCCAGCCTAATTTTCAGGACCAGTACTTTTATTGTACAATTCACTAACCTCAGCTAAAAACTGAGCTGGCACAAAGTGAGTGAGATAAGATCTTTTGTGCATCTCTGATAAAGGTTACAAAAGGGGCAGAAGGAGGAAGGCAGAATTGTCTACTCTTACTCACTCAACCTCAGCCAGTCAGAAATAGACAATGGAAATAAAGGACTTTTTATACTACATCAATATATTCAATAAATTCAGAAAATTTTCCTCTTTGATAGGCACCCAACAAAGGCTTAAGGAAAAAAATAAATTAGAGAGCACTTAAAGACACTCAAGAGGTAAAATTTTGGTATTGCCAGATATAGATATGTTATTCTTCTTATTATTACTGTTCTTTGGCTATAAATCCTGAAGAATCAAAAATTTCAGAAAGAAGCTTGGCCTAAATATAGTTCAAATGCTAAATGAGTGGAGGTGAGCCCAGAAAAAGGAGTTTTTGCTTCATTTCTCCTCAAATGGGTCACTCCAGACAAAGGTTGGCCAAGCATACAGGTGTGACATGCCATGCTGGGGGTTTCTGTTCCAATTATCCAATTATTTCTCATCACAGAGAGATTTCGTGTTCAGTGTTAGGTTTATATTTGTAAATATCTTAGGAGGATGTTGGAGTAGAAAGATAAATTGTCATAAAATGACACAGTATCTCAAAAACTGCCAGAGGACTATGTTGACATCTTTGAATGACAATGTTTCCCAACAATCTATAACATATCTCTTGTGCCTGTAATGTTCTATATCTGTTAATTATTTATTAAACCTTATAAACATCACCCCTGTTTCAAATCTGAGTTAAGTCAGACCATGGGAATTATAAGGAATAGAGAGAAAGGGATGAGGAACCTCACTGATTTAACTGAGTAGGATTCTAAATGTCTTCAGCAATTTAAGAAATACCAGGACTTTGAACTTGCTGGCCATGCCACACATCAACAACAGAAAACCTGGGAAAAAAAGAGTTTTAATTTTACTTTTTTTGTTACCCAAAGCCACAATAACCCAGGGAGAGAACATGATTAATTGGTTGGGTCAAAATATTTACATTTAAAAATATTAATGTGCTTCTCCCCGAGAGCTGCTCTAAGCCTTAATGCATTGCTATTTTTATTTCTTTGCTTCATATCCTGGTAACCCCAAACAAACATGTGCCTGCACTTTTGCAGCCAACCCAAACATCCATCTTTTCAGTCAGCTAAACCTTGGCCAGTGCCATCCAACAGACAGGAATTGTCCTCCCAGAGACCTCTTCAGTCTCTGACACCCCTCTGAGTGACATCCTTGGGGAAGGGACCAAACCCAAAGGGCAGCGGTGGGAAATGTACCTGGAGATCTTCAAATCCTCTCATTCCAATTAAAAGTGGATTAAGCATTATCCTGATGGGTATTCATTCTAACAGCATTCATAGAATTAGCACAAAATAAGTGCCATTGTATCATATAAAAGTTCCAAATCAAGTGGTTTATTATATATCAAATCCCATCAAACCCAAGCTCTGCATTCCTCCAGTAGGGACTCCTCTTAGGGGCAGCCACCAGCTCACCTTTGCATCAGTTCTGAGAGCTCTTTAGTGAGACCCCTTGTAGAAAATTGCCACCAAGAAAACCAAGAAAACATCTGTGGGATCAAACCCACATCCCCAAAGGCACAAGGACAGATATACAGCAAGCCCAAGCACACAACAAAATCATTTCCATACCTGGTTTGAGAGCTGGTTTCTATGTACCACATGCTTAAATCTTGCATGTGATGATTTCAATTTTTTTGGCTTAAATTTTAATCTATCTGTCACTAATGGAAACAATTATTTTAATGCATTAAGTCTCTTTTGCTCTATCTCCAAACAGCCACCTGAAACGTGCTTGTTTTATCTCCCATTTTTGGCAACTAACCCCAATCCCAGGGGCGACCCAGAGAGGAGGAGGAACACATGGCATGTGCCAGGTGCTGGGGAACCTTTGTAGGGTATAAAGATCTTCTGGGCTGTGAGGATTTATTAAATATATTGGGAACTGGTGCCTTTTGAGCTGGGTGAGGGCATTTTGGGTTTGGGTTAATGCCACTGCAAAGGCAGTTAATTCTCTGCTGTCATGGCTTTGCAAGGGGCCCTGTGAAAGCATCCAAGAGCTGTACCATTGATGTTCCTCACTCCAGGTATTTATCCAGTCTAATTAAGTGTGGAGTAGAGTGTAACATTGCTGAGATGCCATATAAATTAATTCTGCTTTCATAATGCAGAGGCACAAGAGAGTATAGTCATTACTCCTCGGTTTTTTAAGCATATTTTGGCATTTTTCTGCAACAATCTCTTACTCCTCTGGTTCTTCCCCTGAACAGTAACATCCAACTAGCCATTTATAGATGTTTTCTACCTGCAGCATTGTTATAACCCTATATATCTTCTCCATTTCCATGATGAACACAGGATATATTTTCCACTTGGTAGGAAAACAGATGAGCAATGCTTTTGCTTCTGCAGCTGTTGATTATGCAGAGGGGAGGCTGCTCCAATTTTCCCAGAGGGAGCTTAGCAAGGTTTCTTTTAATTTCTTTATTATTTTTTTTGAGGTCTGCTTGCAAGTCACTCAGCACCTTGACCATGAATCCCTCCTAAACTGGCTAACAAAAATGACCAAAAAAATAAAGGAAGGAAAAAGAAATCTGCTTCATCCAAGATAAGGATTGATGAACTGACTTCCATAAACACAGAATCTTTGATCCTGTGCCCAAATTCTTGTTAAATGTGCTGGGATCAGCATTTTTGCTTCCCCTTTCCACAGAGCTCCTCTGAATTAGGGGAGACAGAGGTAGGCATGGATTTACAGCAGCTCCTAAGGCAGAAAGTGAACACACCTTGGGGCTCATCACTGTGATTCTGTGTCTCCCTAAGGTCACTGGGTTAAAAACCAGGGCAACTCAAAATTATATCCCTGCTGGGGACAAAGAAACTGATTTAGAGCTCTGAGGAGAGAAATACAGCTTATTTTCATTAATTTATTCAAGTCCCCTAAAGTATTTCTAGAAGTTTCTAAACCAAAACAACGATGTGCAAATATGTATTTGAAGACTATTCAGCTAAACCGGGCCTAAGTTAACAAAACAACTTTGCTTTATCCCTTACCCACATCTGAAAGCTCCAAATTGGGAACTAAATAAATGAGGAGAGGCATAAAGGACTGGACTGAGCCATGAGGTTTGCATCTAGATATGAATTCCCTCCAAGCTGCTAAAAGAGAATCAAAAATGGACTTTTTAGAACTCAATTTAGAGAAATGAGGCCAGGAAGCCTTGCCAGGGTCATGGACTGGAAAGTTCCTTATTCAAAATAAAAGTGCCCCTTGGAGTACAACTTGGCTGGTATTAAGGCAATTAATTCCCCCTTCCCTCCTAAGTTTTCTCTTCCCTCACAGGCATTTCTCCCTTTTCTCTTGAGCTGTGCCTTCCCCTCCTGTGGCAGAGCATTCCTGGGCAGCTGCTGCTTCTTCCATGGGTGGTTTCCACCCATCCCTGAGCCCGTGGCCACCTCTGCCCTCCCGGTGCCAGCTCATTGGGA
This sequence comes from Campylorhamphus procurvoides, assembly GCA_013396655.1. Taxonomy (NCBI): domain Eukaryota; kingdom Metazoa; phylum Chordata; class Aves; order Passeriformes; family Dendrocolaptidae; genus Campylorhamphus; species Campylorhamphus procurvoides. The sequence continues at coordinate 95,491 of WBMV01004342.1, read as the reverse complement.
AATCAGATAGGCAATTTTTATTTCTTTTCCTCTCAGAGGCCTCAAATGAAAGGGTCTGGAAACAAACAAAGCCACGCATAAGTGAGAAACCAAGTCAATGGAACAAAGTCAATTTAAAATAACTGAGTAGGTTTGGTCCCTAAAGCTCCCAAGTTATCGACATGAAGTCTCCTTTAGATTTTCCTAAGCATCACTTCCCCTGCCTTGCTCTGCATCACTTTTGCACTGGTACCCTCCAAAGGTCCCCTTGCAGGGTGAGACAGACAATGAAACCCAAAAACACTCTTTTTGCTCTCATGGTTTACCTTCCAAGTGGGGCAGTGGGTTCTTTGAGTGCCAAAGAGAGAATAAGTATCACATGAATCCAGGAATGCACCGAAGCTCTTGGCACATCCACTGCAGGCCTGGCTGAACTCAGTCACAAGAAAAGTGATTTAGACACTGGCTATTCCTCTCTTACAGCTGACAAAGCAGCCAACCTGTCCTGAGCCTCCAAAGGGTTAACCTTGGCCAGCAACAGGAGGAGGGGGAGGAAGCCAAAGACATCTCACAGGGTGGAATTCAATTCCTCTGCTGTTAAAACTGGTAAGGTCAGTGTTGCTGCTGGTTGAGCCCATAACAAGCCCTAGATTTTCCAAGCTTTATCCATGACCTTGTCTAATCCAAGCAAGGTGCTCCTGTAGTTGGTCACACTTGTGTAGGGAGAGGGACTGGGAGTGAAAGGGAGGAGAGGGAGGGAGGAGAGGGAGCCAGAGCCTGAGCCTCACCCTGAGAAGGATTACAGCACGTGCAGTTTTATTTCATGCTCTGCCAAATGCCCCTTGCTGCGTCTCTGAATGGAAAATGGGATAGAAGAGGGAGCTGGAATTTACAGAGCCTTTGAAAAGCAACTGGTGTCAGCATGTGCTCCAAAGATGCCAAGTGCTTCTTTCAGTGGAGAGAAGGCCTCTTTGGGGTTTTATGGGGCACATGACAGTAGGCAGAAGACAACAAACACTGCCCTGCTGTGACCCCAGCAGAGAGAGAAACCTTCCCACATCTCCCCACCTACAAGGCCAGCAGGAGGAAACCTGATCCAGCTATTTCTGCCCTGTGTGCACCTCAGGTGGACCTCATGGGTGGGAAGTGTCCCTGCAGGGTTAGGTGTGCTTTCAGACAAGCAGAGCCTTGTACAAGGGAGTGCAAAACCCAGTGAGAGACAAAGGCCAGGCTGATGGAAGTGCTTGGAGCTGTGAGAGGAGGTGAGCTTTGGGGTGGCTGCTAGCCAGTGCAGGAATTCTGGAGCAATGATACCCATGTGTTTAAAGGGAGCTTAGATGTTATTATTCCCTTTCCTCATATGCCTTGTTTATTGTTTTTGGAATGGGATAAAGAGAAGAAAAATTGGACTTAAAAATAACTTGCGTGGTCTGATGTACAGAGATAATATACATGACAGCCTAAGACAGAGATTACAGGAACACACAAACATATATTTCATGCTGGATTATTTTTAGATGCATAAGAAACATGGAGAGAACTTGCTTTTCCAAGCAGGGGAGTAGCAGTGCTCAGGAGTGGTCTACCCAAATCCAATAAAAATAAAAGTGCTGTTCATGAGGACCCCTTTGCACAAGGCTGGGAACACTCCCTTTTTTATTGAAGGAGAATCAAGCATAGGCTTTACAACGCTGGGCTGGGTGGTGGCTCAGCTCATTTCAAGATCTAACCCTGGGCAAAGCATCTCCTTCCTCCTGGCCTAAAAGGTTGGAAACTCTCCTCTTTGTGGCAGTGGCTGAGATCTTAAGGACTTTAAAGAATGTCACTTCAGATGATTCACTTTCAATCATCAGAATTGAAAGGGATGTGTGTGTGTGTATATGTAATATTTGCAACCCATGACAGCCTCAATGTAGGCACTGTTTTACACAGCAAAGAGTTGGGATGCTCCTTTTTCCAAGCAGATACATTAAATGCAAAAGCACCCAAAATTAAGTCCACTTCAGGAAATCAGCAGGCCAAGATTCTTCCAACAGCTTCCTCACACTATTCTATAGTGTAGCTGTGAAAGTGTGCATGTTAGTGCCCAAAAATCAGTTCCCTATGGGAAAAGAGGAGGAGGATGAACAAAGGAGACAAATAGGTTAGAGAAAAATATTTTCACCCCAATTGTTATGTTTTTCTCACCCTGTCTTGGCAAAAAAACAGAATGTTTTGGATGGAAACTGAGACATTTCTGTAAGAATGGGAAATATTTACTGAAAGCTTCAAATGACCCAAAGTAATGTCCTGTGACATAAACTGTAAGGCCACTTTCATTCTAGCACTGCCACCAACCCATCCCTGCAAGAGATCCTGCTCTGGAACCATCTGCCAGGCAAAATACCATGTGCAAAGTAGGAAAATGCCACACTGCTGGGGTTTAAGTTCCTAAAATCATCATCAGAAAGGAGAAAAAAGGGAGTTGCGACACTTTTCCCACTGCAAACTGTTTCTAAAGAAGTAATTCCTTTTCTTCACGTTGAGACTTAAAAACATTTAGTTTTGCTGAGAAACATGACGGGGGGTATGTTCAGTGGAGTAGCTGTGTTGTTATAATTGGAAACAAATACTGCTGAAAATGGATCTAAAGAGGTTTGTGTTGCATTTGGCAAAGTTCTGACTGCGATGAAATGTGATATTGCAGCCCTTTGCCACGGGCCAGACTGGAGGCAGAGTGTGAGAGAGGGAGATGGGAGGGCAGAGATGCCTCAAGGTGGTCCTCACACATTCCATACTAACACTTTCCTTCTCTAATTATATCATATTAATTTCTCATCTGCATCTCCCACTTTGTTACGTGGAGCTGGACACAGGTAAATAATCAGTCTGGGCTCGGAGAGAAATGATTTCTTTTACTGCTGTGCCCTTGCTCTTCACCTTAATGCACCCTTGAAACCTTTGGGTCTGGAGAGAAAACCCAAAATCCAGTGTGTTTTAGCACCTGGCTCCCTGCAACCCACACGCACTCAGGTTACCCTGCTTGAATTTGGGAGGGGAGGGCAGGAGGAAGGGAGGAAATGGTCCAGATGACCAAAGAAATTCTAGGTTGTATCTGGAAATAAGCCAGAGCCCAGGGTTCATCATCCTTTGCAAATTGCAGGGTGGCAGGGAGAGGGGAAAAAAAAGGGAACAAGAACCCTGACCACTTTTAACAGCAGCAGGGCAGTATTTAATTCCCAATCAAGTACCTCCAAAAGACTTCAAAGGGCACTTAAGCTGACAGTTTTATTTTCTCGTGGAGTGGGAGGAAAGATGAATAAGCAAAGAGTCAGATCTTTCTCAAAATAATTGCAGCCTTGACATATCTAAATTAGTTCGTAAAAGAAAATTCAGGGGCAGTTGATCTTTTTAATTAGAGATGCAGCAGGACTGTAATACCCAGTTACTGAAAGGCAGCCTGGAGCTACTAAAATAAAATAAAACAAATCGTCCTTCTTCTCCAGTGAATTCAGAATATATTCCCCATTTTGAGGAAAAGTCATAACAAATACCTTCAGTTTGGAGGGGGAAGGGGAGAAATGTCTATTAAAACCATGTCAGGAGTTCCTCCTCCCACCTTCCATGTTTCATTGTGTTGATGATGGATTGCACTGTCGTACATGTAATAGCTTTGGTTACAAATGACTGAGAAAACAAGGAACCCTGCATTTAAAAAAGCATTACTTAAACACTATTAAAATCCTTTGATGTTGGGGTTTTTTTTCCAGGGGAAAATAAGCAATATTCTCTCTGACTAGGCTTGCACAAAGAGCTGTGCCAGGCTGGAGCAGAGCTGGGGCTGCAGGGACCCACATGGGATTAAAAAGGATGTATCAGGACTGCAAAACATCTCTGATATCTGTCCCCTCTACTCCTCTTTTGTTTGAAAGTTGGTGCAGAGGAAAAGATGCTCCATCTCTCCCCAGAGGGAAAATCTTCAGAGAAGGAAGAGGGCTGGGATAGAAAATAAACTTGCTCATCTTTTCCTGCATTAATTCCTGATGGATGACTGGTAATTAGTGGACAAACTATCTGTAGTCTTCTATGCAATCCGAGGGGAGGGCAGAGCTCAAGGAGAATCCACTAGGAATGGAGAAGCCTTGTCTCTCTCTCTCTGCATAAATGTGAGACAGCTGGCAATAAACTTTCCTTTTCCCAAACTGCCTGTGTGAGGGAGATCAAGGCTAAAAAGGGAGGGCAAGGAATAGGTCCTTCTAAGCCAGAGCGGGTCATTTCAGAGAGGGATGCTCTGCGGGGCTGTGCAGGCCATAAACTAACAGGAATGGGGAGGAGCTCATGCAGTTCATCTGCTAAAATATTTAGGATTAGAAGTAGAGTTAAAATTATCATTCCCAGTGAAGGGGGCAGGAAACATCTTTGCTGTTTTCCTCTCTTTCTTCTCTTTGTAATTGGAGTGCAGCTGATTTTCTCCCTCGTTGTGGAATTTAAGCTAATACATGAGTTTGCAGGGAGGATTTTTGACAAGGTTTTTGCAAATGCTGACGTGAGTAAAATTGATCTGGAGAGGTTATTAAACAGGAGCACAGAGTGCCTGTTGCTAGAGCATACTTTCATAATGACTGATACTATATCGGTCCAGCTGTGAAAATGAAGTGCTGTATACACATATACATACACAGAGATATAAATAAATATCCACAGATACAAAAATAAACCTAATGATTACATGGATTGCAATTGTCAGAGATGGTGGGAATACCAAAGCTATTAAAAGCAAAAAGTTCCTAAACGTGTTGTCTGCTGTTGGACTCTGTAATAACCCTAAAAACTGTTCACTCCCAATGGAAATCCCAGGCAAGTTTCACAGGAGCAGCAGGACAAAAGGCAAACCTTTCTGCACAGCCACACTGCTTGTCTTGGATTTAGTTCAAATGTAAAATGAAAACAAGTTCCCATACCCGGGGAGCTGCTGCAAACTGTGCCTGTCAACCCTGAGTCCATCCCTGGGTGGTTTTGATGGAAACCTCAGTGCAGGAAACTCTCAGCACGTGCTTGAGACCCTTCCCAAATGTTTTCTTGCCATAGATTTGTGGATCCTTTGGGGGGTAGAAACCCTGAGACTAAAGAAGGACCAAAGGGTATGAAAAAGGGATGGCAAACTTCATTTTGCTCACTTAATGCTTTGCCACAAAAGGAAAAAAATGCAAGCCCCACATGTTCACCCCTACTGTAACACATAGTTTGTAGGGCAAAAAGAAAACCAGCTTGTGGAAGAAGCTGCCTTGGAGAACAAACGGGAGGATGAAAAGGTGATGGCTATTTTTTATTAAGAGGCATTGAGTGTGTCTCTCCCAAAGAAACTGTGCTCAGGTTTTTCAGAGGATCCTCTTCTCATCCTGGAGGTGTGCCCTGTGACCCTCTGCTGCCCCAGCAGGGATGGGCACAGCAGGGATGGGCACAGCACCTCCTGGGCAGCGATTACAGACTCTCCCCACTGCACACTGGTGTTGTCCAGCACCCACTAACACACCTTCTCATTTACTCCAGGTGGTTCTCATCCATTTCTCACTGAAATTCAGATATATCTCATTATTTATATATATATATGTATATTTTCCCTGAGACTCCTGCCTGTGTCCTGCCTCAACCAGGGTGCTGGACAGCGATGCCACCCTTGGGCTGCTCAGGCTGAGCCTCCCTTGCAGCAAGACCTGGGGACAGGAGCATCCATGATCCATGAAGAGTTCCTTCCCCTTCCCATTCCCCCTCTGTAGCCCGGCAGGTTGGCTCGGGAGCCGGGAATAAACACGCTTCCCAAAGTTTGGGGCCGAGGGCTGCCCTCCCCAGAGCGCAGGGGATGCAGCCCGTCTCCGTGGCGATGGATGGGGTTGCCATGGGAACCCGGGCACCGCACACATCCATGGATTTTAGCATCTTGGCACTTTGGGAAGTGACTCTTTAGGCATTCCAATGAGGCCGGATATTCACGCCTTTCAAGGTATCACGCGCTTCAAATAAAACCCCAAAATCCCCCAGAAAATCTCCCAGAGGGAGCGCCGAATGAGAAAACAAGCCCTAAATCTGACCTCACAGGGGCACAGTGGGATAACAACGTGTGAGCCCCGGGGAGGGAAGAGGAGCAAAGAAGGGAAGCCAAAGTCCCGTGGAAATCAAACAAACCAATGTCCCATGGTCACCCCCTTTCCAGGGCACCGCAAGTGTCGCGACAGACTGATGTGTGTCGCGACACCGGGGCTGAAGGCATTAAACACGGAGCTGTGGGGTACCTGCTCGACCCGGAGCCTCGGCCAAGGGCAGCTCTGAACCGCACAAAGGATGAGGTTTAAATCGCTGCACTTAGACACCCCTGGAGGCGCATAAAGCACTTCACACCTCCCGAGTCTTTTTGTTTCGCGTAATAGCCCTGTTTACACCTCATTCAGGTGTTTATTTCCACCTGGCTGAAGCTGGAGATGTGGAGACAGAGGCACAAAACGCGAAGTTGGGCTAATTAAAAAGAGCCCTTTCAAGCTTTGATCCTGGAGCACCATCCCATGTTTTGAAGGTTTGCAAGCTCAGTGCCTGCAGAGTGTGACATCCCTCCTGCTGCAATTAGAGGCACGACTGTGCTCACTGGGCAATCTGAACTCATTTAATCACACAAGCAGAGCAGAGGAAAGCTCCGTGGCCGCAGACATCAGCTCCGAATTTGCTGATGCTTTTCTTGCAGCCCTGTCCCCTATGCCGGTCCTGATTTTGTCAGAGTCCTGACCCACAGGTAGTTCCCATAAACCTGCCCTGTGCTTTTCCCGGGACATTCCCTCCCTTTCCTCACAGGATCCATTCGTGCCTGCCTTCCCCCATTTGTGTTAACCCCAGATCTAACCTGCCGCTGCTGGTATTCCTGCATTGCCCCTTCCCCAAACTCCCTTCTGGGTGACTCTGGCACAGCCCTGTCCCAAAACCTCCCACCTCTTGATGTCAGTGATCGTCCCATCGAGGTCAGACCCCTGCTTACCCTGACTGGGTGGTTGCTGCTTCTCCACCTCACTTGATCCACCTCTCAACCTCTCCCTTCCTCCTGCCATTCAGATTCTCCCCACAGTTCCCTTGGAGGTGAAAGCAGAGCAGCTTTTCAGCTCTCTGACCTTCCCTTCTCCCTCCTCCTCTGTAACCTCTTGTCCTGCTAAAATACAGGAGTGTTTCATGTCCCTTCTGGCCCCTCCACCCATCTCATCTACCCTTGCAATTAGCCACCTTGACACAGGAGAATAAAATCTGCCCTTAGGATTGGTATAACGTGTCTAATTGGTGTGAAAATAATTTCATTCAGTTTGTAAAGAGGATGTAAAATCAAAATAGTCAGTATTTTCATCAAATATTTATAAACAGAACAAACAGATTGTCCTTTAACCCTCTTTCCTCTAAAACAAGATCCTTCTTTGTACATGTTTTTCCTGCTGAATTAACTACTGCATCAATAAGCCAATGAAATGACAGAAAGCTGCATTTACATAATCAAATCTATTTAAAATCAATCCAACTCAATCGGTGCATGCCTATAATTTAGACATTTAAACCAGTGTAATCCTTACACACCCTGTTTTTAGCCAGCATTGATAAATCGCTGCAAACTGGTTGAAGCAAAGGATTTAATCAGTTTACGTACACCTAATTGAGATGTTTGTGCTAGTTTAGCTGGATCCAGGTTCACCTGAGCTCCTGGAAGTGCCACGAGTTTTTTGGATCAACAGAACTCACTGCTGGACCAGAAGAGGAAGGCTTTGAAATTTGTAGGCTCTACTTATGAATATTAAAATACTTCTCTTTCACACTGGGCTGCAGGTCCACTGAACGCTTTCAAATTTATCTTTTTAATTCCCAGATCAACTCAGTTGCAGCTCAATTCCATTTTTGTAGGTTATTAAAAAAAAGAGTTAAAAAAATAAGCCAGTTTTGAGATGGTATCTTCTTGTTACACTATCTTAGCTGTTATATTTCATTTGTATTATCCTGCACCTAAGGGTTTTGTTAGACCTGGCTGTAACCTCTCAGAGCTTCTGAATGAAGACAAGGAAAGCCAGGAATTAATCTCTGCACTAAAGCTTTTTCATGCCATTTCAGTTGTAACATTTCTTAACCTATAACTCGGCATAGTATTGTGGGGTGCATCATGCTGTGGAACTAACTGTTCTTAAATTGGATTATTTTAATAATAATTTAATTTCTCCATTTTAAGGTTATGCCATGGTGAAAAACAGTCTTAATTTCAATGAAACAAATATTTTTCTCTCTTCATGTTTCTTTGGTGCAGGTCCCAAAAGGCCTAAAGCCTTGAGGGTGCTGCTTTCCCTTGCAGGGGAATGTCTCACTCCTAATTTAATCCCTGGGAGTAAATCTGCAGCCTGAATTACTCTGGAGTGGCCGCCCAGCAGGAGGGACATTTATCAGATAATTCAAGTATGAGTTTCATCCTGAACTTTTGGAGTCTATTCCATCCATGGCAGCAATCTCCAGCTCTAGATACCCAAGCACAGACAGCAATTAAATTTGGAATGAACACTAAATTAAAAGCTGGCCACGTGTTTATGTCCTCAAAGTGTCCCAACCAGCAAGACTGGGATGGACAATTCTGGGGGAGTTCAGGGAGTTCCCCTGCTCTCCTCACCCAGGAAGATGGTACCCAGCTCTGCCCCAGCACTTCAGACTTACACAGGATTTAGAAATAAATGTCACCTGCAAGTTGCCAAAACCTGCTGAGCTTGAGCCACTGTTTATTTGGAGATTTGTCCTTTCAAAAATGTCTCTATGCTGACAACTATGGAGATAGAGATAAATAAATATATATATTTTTTTTTTTGGCTAGGATTGTGTGCTTTCAAAAAAATGTATTTAAGTACCATTTTAAACTTCTGGTCTAGGCAGAATAAGTTACTTTTTGATGTGATGAAGTTACATCATAGAAGCAATGCCATATAACCAATACATGCACATATAATTAATATAGATATTTATGTATAGATAAAGATACGGATTTTCTAAATAACTTGCTATTAAAACCAAACAAAAAGCCCCATCAGTTTGGTGCATGGCTACGCAGGTACTTTGTGTTCCAAGTGCTGATCAGAGGTGTGAAACTCTGTCACTGTGATTTATTTGGGAAATAAATTCTTTCAGTTTGGTTTGGTGGTGTGTTTTTTATTTTTAATTCTCCTTAGGGCTGCTGCATGATGCTTCAGTGGAAAGGGAGAAGAAACCCCCTGTAACCAAGTTTTAACTTTCTGTTTATGGGGAAAACCCTTTTCACCACTTTTGAATTTCCCACCTCTTGATTTCAGTACTTTTATTTTAGCAGATAGGGATGAGATGCTCCCATTCAACTTTTTCTACGCTGTTCATCCTTTCATAGACTTTTATCTCTTTATCTTGAGCCCTATTTTCTTTCCAAGCAAAACAAACTCAGCCTTTTCAATTTCAAGCATATAATGTTACATTACATAGCCTAAGATCAGCATCTATCCAAGCAGCAGCAGATAAAACATAAAAAAGAATCCTGATTTTAAGCACACATCTGCCATAAGTTGTAAGAAGTCAATTAAAAAGTTCTTTAGGCAGTATCAGTGACGTGTAATGGGAGCATTTACTGGATTGCTAAAGGCTGGCTTTACACAATGTCTCAAAGCACCAGTTGTGAGGGTGGACAGCAGCACAGCATTAGGACCGTGATATAAATAAGGTTTATGTTGATATAATTAGCTAAAGTAATATTCATATTGATCCCAACAAAATCAATGGTGCACCAGATTGCTCAGGAGAGAGCTACTTCTCCAAACAGGCTCCTTTGCTGTTTGGTATGCTCAGCCTCTTCCAGAAAGCTGTCTCTTTGTTTAACAGGACTTGAAACCTTTATGCTTTTGGTTCTCCAAACTGTCTGACAAGACATCCTTTCACTCTGGTACCCACCCCTCCTTTTGGGTGGCACCTCGACTTTCCTAACTCCTGAACCAAGGAGGGGATATGGAGCAACAGCATCGCTTCGTTTCCTTGGTTTCTGACTGCTACAAAGTGGTGTGTGAAGAAGAAATTACAAGAAAAATAAAGAAACACCCCAAACCAAACCAAAAAACCCCACAACATGTAATTATTTAAAATTCAAGCAGCTAAAAAGCAAACTGACAACAATCAGGCTGAGCGCGCTCTTCCATTTGGAACAAAAACAGGAAAAGCCAAACTCTCTGCTGGCTGAACTCCACTGGAGCCAATGTTTTGCTAGCAAAGAATTTGGCTGTGAGTCTCCAGCAGCAATAATAAAGCAGTGGATTTATTGCCTGAGTAAAAGAGCAGACACTGCTCTGTGTGTTTCAGTGCCCTTCTCCCAGAGCTTCCCTCCAACACGATGAGGTGCTGCTGGTCCCTACAGAACAAGTGAACCCAAGCAGTGAAATCAACTTCAGCAAGGCAGAAAACAATTAAAATTAAATGCATGGCTATGACAATGAAAGGATTTAACATGTTCCTACCAGTTTTTACTATGTGTGGCAAGAGAAGTGACTCGGGTAAAGGGATGTCATCCACCTCTAACCAACAGGATCAGAAATAATCACCTTTCCCATGATGTGGGGGGGATACAACTCAGGTCACACTCACAGAAGCAGCTCTGCTTTCCCAGAATAACAAGGCTGGGGATAAGAGTGGGAAATTATGATTTCAGCTGTTTCAAAATCCAGAGCATTTTATTCTGGCTCTTAAAACATAACCAGGAGAATCAGGGGAGCAATTGTGAGTCTTGTTAATCACAAAGGGCCTTTTAAAGTGTTGCGCTGTCAATATATAACTTTTATGAAATTGCATTATAAATGCCAGTTTTAGACAACGAGCAGACTTTAATAATGTTTTAAAATGCAATCTTATTTTCAAGGAAGGCAGATAACTGAGGATGGACCGAGTCATAAAAAGGTGTAGAGAGGTGACCCTCTTTTGTAGGGCTGGAGAAACCCCATTAGCATCAGTCCCCCATCCTACCCCACAGGGAGAAGGTCTGGTCCTGCATTGGCAGCTTCTGTGGCAGCAGGAAAAAGGGGTAACAGGCTGTTTAGTGGTGTACAACCTTTCCATGAGCAAAGGGGCTTGCCAGCATTTAAAAGGAGTTTTTAGGTGTTACAGCTGGATCCCTTGCTGTGATAACCGAGGTATCTGAGATCCCAAACAGCTCCACTGCTCAGCAGAGCCTCACACAGACACTGCCTGCTTGCAGCCTGTGTTCAAGGACTGCTCCCAACACAGCAAATCAAACCTCTCTCAGCAAATTAAAGCTCTCCCTGTGCCAGTAAGGCAGCAGCAGCAGAGGGTGGCACACGTGCCCTGCTGCTCTGGCACCCCTGAGAAGCAGCCCTGCTGAACTGGGAACCTCTGGGGTTCTGCCCTGCAATCCTTGTGTCCATCCAGGCTGGAATTCAGAGGGCACTGTGCTTCACACAGGGAAATCCTGCTGAGGGCAAGTGGGAAGGCTCCACTGTTTAACATATTATTCCTGCACAATAAATACATGATAAAAGCATTATAATGATATATATAAAAAAATGAGGTTAATCAGCAAGCACTTCCTGCTTATGAAAAAGTGGGAAGGAAGTCTGTGAACAAGACCAGGGTGACCCCAGTGTCCTTTAGTCTCCCCACAAATCTCAGAGGTGAGACATTATACATTCCAAGGATGGAAAATGAGGAGAAGACATAGACATGGACACACACACATTCATCCTGCTGGTATGTAGTGTTTTCTATTATTAAAAACTGTGGAGGCCAATGCAGATACACTTAAGACTGAAGTAAGTTTTGCTTTCTAAACAACATGTGCTGAGAAAATGTCCAGTCTCGTGCAGAGAACTGGTTCCTGACTGAACTGGGACCAGCAGAAACCACCAAGGCAAAGGCTGAGGGCCTCGTGTGGTAGCCTGGAGGAGGCTCTGTTGCCCAGAGGGTGTTTGTGAGCATCAGTAAGGACCTGTTTGCTCTTGGAAGGTGTCACTGCACTGGATTTTGTCCCCAGGAGCAGTGGAGTGTGTGATTTCCACGCCTTACCCCCCCATTTGCCTTTACACAAGACCCCTCTTCCCAGGAGGGTGAAAAGGGCATTTTATAACTACAATTCTGAAACTGCTGGGATCAATACCACGAGGCAGATGGATAGCTCAGCAGAAACTGATAGATGAGATGGTGAGAGAAAATAGATTAGTCTAATTGATCCAGGGCCAGTGAGACGAGGTCCTTCCTGGCGCATGTGAAGGATGTCTCTGTGACCCCCACAGCCCTCCCACCTCTTCTCCCTTCACCTGCTCAATGAGAAGAACCAAAAAAAAACAAACAAAAAGAGAAAAAACAGAGATAAACACCCCCTCTCCTCGCCATCCTCATCCCTTCCCAGCCACCAAGCTGGGTGCTTTCCTTCTCCCTTCCAAGTCGAGGTCCCAAATTTGCCACTGACACCAGGAGCAATAGAAGGAGGTGGGAGCTGTGCCATTGGGGCCAACAAAAATGGGACCTGCTGCTGAGCTCTCCCCTTTTCAAGAACAAATTTGGCATAAAAACACTGGGTTGAATTATCTAGGTAGGGCCAGGAGAAGTGCACAAAGCCCTGTTTTAGCAGGAGGCTCAGCAGAGAGGGGTGCATTGGGCACACATCCCATAAGCAATGCTGGCCTTTGGTTTTCATCATTGCAAATTACCTGCTGGTAAAATATTCCCCTAGCAAGACAGCTGGGAATGCCAAATCCACCCCAAACCCCAAGGAAATAATAGTAAATGCTACCTGTGTATCACATATTAACCAATTCAGGAGAAATCTGAACTTTGGGGACACTTTGGAGTGAAATTTCACAATCTCTATGGGTTTATATTTAAATTCCTTCTACTGCTTTATCCTCAGTTCCAAGATAAAAAGAAGAGAAAATGAAAAATCCTGAGACACACTGCTTTTCTAAATGCAGTTCCTTCAGCAGCACTGCTAATTTCTTTTACCTTTGGCTGTTTGGCTCGTATGACTGATATAATATATACTACAAAAAAGCCACTCTTCAGAGAACAAACACACCTTTTTTTTTTCATTCCCAAATTGCCTCTGCCCTACAGCTTTTACCAGAGCCAGGAATAAATATATGGGTGTCCAGCGAGGCTGGGGGGAAACTCCTGAGGGATGAGACCTTCATGTGCAGATTTTCCAAATGGCCAGGGCCCAATTTATCCACCAGACCTCACCAAGGGCCCTATTTGCTGTTACAGAAGTCCATGGAGCTGCATCCCCCTCTCCATTTAAGCTACAACCTTAAATGACACCCTAAGCCTTAAAGGGCCCCAACCACGTGCCTGGCAAGAGGAATTGATAAACTCTATCCCCAGTCTTGCAATGGGATTTGTTCTTCCCTCCTAAAACAGCATCAGTTAGAAAAACTGGAAAATTAATTCCCTTACAAAGAAAAATTGGCTTTATCAGAGTTTTCCTTTGAAAGGAAAGACTGAACAAAAAAAAGTCCCACATCTAAATAGAAAATCTTAACTCAGAAATCTCAGAAAACTGAGAGGTGTGCAAGGAGTCTCTGCATGATCCCTGGAGCTGCTGGTTGGCTGCTGTTGGCATTGGTAATGAAAAGAGGGCTAAGCAGATCTCCATCCTTTTCTGAGTGCAGGGGGAAACACAGTGAAAAAGGATGAGGTATTTAATGTCTTCTTTAATATTAACACCAGTGGGTTTCCAGGTACCCAGTGCCCTGACTGGGAAGAGGGGCTGGGAACCAGAATGAAGCCCCCATAACCCAAGGGCACATGACCTATTACACCATTGAGCCATTACAGTAACAATATTATTCATATCTGGTTATATAAGAAATCCAAACTCCTCCCTCCTGTACAAATATGGTTTCCATGTGATTTGGAGCAGCTAATATACAGCAAAAATTACATTAAAGGAAAAAGAAAGGCAAGTCAGCTGTTCCAAGGTGTGACATCCATGAGAGAAGCCAAGGCAGAGAAGTGTGGTGATTAAAGTGGCCAAGCCAAACAAGACACAATTAAAGCCACTGCTTCCCCCCCATCTCCCCAGATTTCCCAAAAAAGGCTTTATGAATCCCAGGGGACCAGGTCAGGCCTAATTGTATCTTGTTTAACTTGGCCAATTAACCAGCAAACACTCCTCAGAGCTGGCCCTGCCTGCAGATCTCACACCTTCTCTGCTCCTGACTGCTTTCTGCAGTTTGAGCACCATATAGACCATATATTTTTATGAGCTCTTGGGAATGTGTTTCCAAAAATGCCCTTTGGTTCAGACCTATCCCAGCTGTATGAACAGCCTTTTCAGCCATCTGCCATTTCCCTGGAATGGGGGGAGTTGTCACCCTGAGCTGTGATACCCTCACGTGCAGACCCTTCAAAGGGTGGGCATTGACTTTTCACAGGGATTTGGGGGAAAACCAGAAACACCTTTTGCCTCAAGACCCTATTTGGACCTGAGCTGAGTGGGAGGAGAACAAGAGACACAAATGGCCTCCTTCTCCTCTAAATCACCAAAGGATGGCAAGGAAATGAGGAATTTCTTACTGCTTTTCACTAATTATTTGAACTCAACATTTGGAATTGTATATGCCTCTACCTAAACCAGTAAAAGCACACACAATGTTTTTAGGGGCAAACCAATCTTCTGCCTGCAATGGGATTTTTGGTGTTGTTTTAATCTGTTTTAAAGTGAAGAAAACAGTCACTGTAGTTATGAGGTGCCCTGCAAATGTACATGGGGTGCTAAAAACATACACACAGCTCTTTCTGGGCACCAAAACCAGCACATTGCTCTGCCCAGGGGTGCAGCACCAGCACAATCAGCCTCCTGATGATGAATTAGGAATGATTAGGAAACTCTTTCTTTCTTTTTTTTTTAAGCTTTACCTTCCATTTCTTAAAATCAAACCCCTCACTGATAAACTTGATGGGGAGCACATTTGGAAAATGTTTTGATTGCTGTTTGTTGAAGCTTCCTACGCATTAAAATGCTAAAGAGTTAAAAAAAATATTGAAAAATGAGCGTGACAAGATGCCTGGAGAAGTGTGGTAAGTAATGCAGAGCTGTAATAGCCCTGCTGGAGCTGCTGATGGGAGAGTTTCACCCATTTGTGCATGGGAATCACCAGATGGCACTGCAACAACACAGAGTGGCCCAAATTCTTGCTCAAACAGGGCAAGAACTGCTGGGTTAAGGAAGAAACAACCCCTTCTTTTTGTCACTGGGAATAAGAGGGTTTGGGGAGAGAGAAGGGGGGGATGTGAGGGATGGTTGCTGATTCTGACACACCTTCACCTAAAAATTCAGACTGACCCATGGATGGCAACTCCCTAATTCCTGGATGTCCCTTGAGTAGAATGTGTAAGGTGAAATAAAGAGTTGTGCTCAAACCAGAGTCATCTTCAGACTGTCTTCTACATTTGGAAACATTCCCTTGGCAGGAAATCCCCCTGTATTTATATGGTTATATATGGATGTACAGACACATACATATGCACATCACTGAATTCACCAAAACACAGAACCTGCCCCGAGGTTACGAGGCCAGGCAGTGGCAGAGCAAGGAGTGCGAGCCAAGAAAACTCGAATAAACAGCTGTAACAGAAGTACCTTTCTCACGTGTGACTCACTAACACATAATTACTGATAACAAACAACACGTTCTTGGAGAGTCTCAGCTTTGATTTATGTCACAGTTTCAGTAAATACAGAGGAGCTGCCAAATTTGCCCATAGAAATTCCTGTGACCTCATTTATTTTAATCAGAAGTTTTGGGGAAAATTAGACAAAGAGATCTTCCCCTCCACCCCCTCACCTTCTTTATTTTACTTTTTAAATACGGTGCACCAGAATAAGGCTCTGTTTTGAACTCTGCTGAAGGAGCCAGCATTTCCAAGGCCTGTTTATGACAAGATATAATTAATACTAGAGAGGAATTAAAGGAGATTTAGAGAAAAAAAGATATCGTACACATTTGGAGTTAAATAACAATTTGGCCTCATTAAGACACGTTTCCATTTGCAACTGATTTTATTCCTGGTTACAAAGGGCGTCGTTTGTCTGAGCAAAGATGAAAAAGTGGCTGTTAACGCAGTGCAAATGAGGGAAAAATTGGGAGAGACGTGTATGTTAATGAGCATCCCGGTGCCCTACACTGTGCAAAAGCGAGCAGGGAAAAACCCACCCAGATTCCCCTGATATTGTGGAAAAACTAATGATTATTTGACATGGCAAGGAATGCCCTGAACCTGCAACCTGCTTCGTGTGAAGATACAGCTGCTTGCAGGATCGGGGGCTGCTCTGAACACTTTGAGGACAATGCTATTTTCTTGATAGGATATTAATTGTTCATTTGGATGTATGGGCCTCCAGAAATTAGTATTGAAAACTCTTTGTGGTTAAAGGTAGACCATGCCCATGGACTTGGAAAATATGTCTCAAATTGCTGGTCAAATGTGCTTGCAACAGCCTGGATTTGCAGTGGATGTTTTATCTTCTGCAAGAGGAGTGGCATTCCGAGCTCAGAAAACCAAACTTGGGCAGGATTGAAGCCTGGGAAGGCGTTTCTGCCTCCTCCCAAGTGATGCTGCGAGCAGAAAAAGAGCTCTTGGACACACATCCAACCTAAAAAAGCACTATTATCTCTAAAGCAACTGTTTTGCCTCGTTGCTGAAAATCTAAATGGGGGTCAGTGCTGTCTCAATCCCAAACATTCTATTGTTTTAAACATCGCTGTGTTTATCCCACCCTTTCCCATTCATTATGCAAAGAAACATTGCGAGATAAACAAGAAGCATGAATAGTTGAATGGAGCCTGCCAGAATCCCCAAATATTTCATATTTTGGCCCCTGGGATGAATTCAGCCTCCAGACCACCTAACTAGAGAGCGAGCTGGATGCTGTAAATGTGTTTGGCCAAGATTACAAAAACTTCTGAGTTAAATCACTTTGCACTGCTCTGCTAACAAAATTTCCTCAGCATCCTCCTGTTTTTTTAGATCCTACCTTGCCAGGGTGGTCTTGTGCTTGTACACCAACCATCAGCCTGTGGAAATACTGATTAAGCCTTTAGCAGAGACCACAGACTGATCATAGACCCCTGATCTCCCTTCCCCTTTTTTTTTTGTTGTTTTCTGTCTTCTTACCACAGTCTTTTTATTTTAAATGTTTATTCCTTTTTGTGTTCACTGGGTTTTTTTGCACTGGTTGGGAAGAGATACCCCACATATTCTGATTTATAGCGTGTCTCCAAATTACATATTCTTGTATGCCAAAGCAATAGGCTATTAGAGTTGCTATATCTGAAAATATGGGGACACCTTTCTTTCCTTCAGCTGGACATGCAGCTCCCCAACTCCACTGAAGCATTCAAAGTGGTGATGCCAACCCAATGTGGATGGCACATCTTCATGGCACTCGTTTCACTGTGATGGAAACTGTTTGTACACAGTGCCCGTGTTTCACTCAACACTCACACAATGCTCTGTGTTGCTGGGTGTTTGCTCATCCTTCCTGGCTGGAAAAGGAGAGGGAAAACTCTGGTTGTGTTCCCATGCTGAGTGAACTGAGGGGGAGTTTGTGGCTTCATCCTCAGGAGAAAGGGAAGATGAATCTCTGACACTCCCTGCTCTCACTGCTGATTTCCCAGCAGCTGGCAAAGCCAGGCAAGCCATGGTAGGAGAGCTCAGTGGAGAAATAAACTGTTTTAATTTAAGACATTCCTCTTCCACTGGGAAAATACTGATAGCAGTGACATGTACTGCTGCAGAAAGGACTTTAAAGGACTTTAAAGGACCTGGCATGTATGTCAGTGAGCCTACAGCCTAAACACCAAAGAACCAAGCCAAAAAAGCCAAACAAAGCCTTGAGGAAAAGAGCTGCTGTGATCCCAGGCCACACTTCCCACCAAGGAACTGAAGCCATCCTCACTTGCTTCTCGGCCAAGAGATCAGAAATCACATGAGAATCCCAGAATTCTCAGCTGGAAGGGACCCACAAGGATCATGGAATCCAACTCTTAAGTGAATGGCCCATATGGCATTTCCCTAAATACTAATTGTTGCCTTTCACCTTAGTTTTTACAGAAGAACAAGAAAGGAAAGAGACTCACTAGTTCTTTCTCAAAGCCTCTCTCTCAGCACATTCTCGTCCTGGACACACATTTATTTATTTATCTGCCTTATAAAACCCCACAGTTTTGCCCCAAACTACTTGGCAGCCAGACAAGAACCCTGCTTAGCGTTTGCAGAAGTCAGGCAGGTTTACCTTTATTTCCAGATGACAGCACCAGCCTGGCCAGGGGCCCGTGCAAGAGTAATCCAATGTTGTTATTGTTCCTAAGTTGTCCTGAAGAAAGTTGGAGGTGGTTTATCATTTACAGAGCTCTATTTCTAATGAACTGGCAACACATCTGACTTGGGTCCTTGTGTAGGGCCCCCCCTGAGCCCTCTCACCCCTGCTTGTTACTGCCTTCCTGCTGATTTACAACCAAACTTTTGACATTCCCTCTGCTCCTTAATAAGAGCCCGTGACATTGGCCAGGTATGGAAAAAGGGAGAATAAAATGATGTGGGTTAAAAATGCTGTAGCTCTTTGAAGGTGGAGACAGCAGAGCAGGGCTTCAAAGTGCAGGGAGAAAAGCCATCCCCACAGAAGGCTCTTTGTTCAGGCTGGCATAAATCTCCCAGCTGTGGGTCTTTGTACCCCCTCTAATTATTGGGAACTCATTTATCAGTTGAGCGTCAAATAATTAGAACTGGGGGAGAGAAACAGAGAAGAAGAAGGCAGGAAGAAAGGGGACAGAAGGAACAGATACCAATGGGGTGATTTTGAACAGGAAGAGCTTATTAAATTATCTTGATAAGAGGACTTGAATCATTCCTGGATTTCAGGGAAAAGCAAACCAGGCCTCTTTACTGCTTGTATTAAAGGAGCATTAGAAACCCTTGGACTGCAAAGAAGAATCCAAGCTTAGAAAAGAAGATTCAAATGAAGCACCAGAGCAGTGATAACTCCCTGAAATCCCCAATATAATAACAGGAGTGCTGTTTAAGAGGGCTGCCTCCAATTCAATGTAGTGTTCCAGAGGCCTGAAAAGCAGCTCAGGTGTTCTTGCACAGAGTCAATGCCAACCTAATTGAGTTCCTGCACTTTGTTCCAAATTTCCTGAAGGGCTCCAATCCTGCCCCGACTTACCCTTTTTTTGCAAACCCCCCCAGCTTCAAAGGGGTTCACAAAATGGGTAAGCAGCAAAAGCAGAGGATTTCTTGCTGGGTGGTGCTTTATTGGCCTGGCCAGGAGCCAATGCAAAAGGAACCTGGTGCCATTATGGTTATTCAAATGTTTGAAAGTTCTTCTTATTACAATATTCACCTTCCATGCTCTTCAGTCCTTCTATTATTTCTCTGCCTTCTGCAAAAATTTAATACAAAGTACATTTGGGGCTAGATAGGGTAAAATCTATGCCTCTCTAACCTCTCTAATCTGTGACCTCTGTATCTACACAGGTGATAGCAAACAATGGACAAAGGCAATGGTGTGGCTCTGTTTGCACTGATGAAAGTTCCCTTGCAGACAAAGAAAAGGCTGAGAGGGAAAAGAGATTAAGGTGGAGGAGCAAAACAAAACCCCCCAAAACCCATAAAGCTGGCTAAGAACCAGCAATCACACAGGAGGAATGAATTCCCAGTGTTATGCAGGAGGATCTGTGTTATCAGGTAGAGGGGTCAATACGCTGTGGCTACAGGTGCCAAAGCTGTCACACCGAGGTCTCCAGAGCAAATAAACACCCTGCAGAGAGGTTTGGGCTCAGCATCGTGGCCAGGGCTGGTCTGAGAGCCTGAACCCCTTCCCCTCCCCTTAGCTGTGCCTCCAGCTTGCCTTGCAAAGCCTTGCTCCTCATCCTCTTCCTCCTCATCCTCTTCCTCCATGCAAAGACCCCCCGTGCTAAAAATACCCCCCTTGGTACAATAGATAAGCCTGGCAAAGCTCTTGTGGGGAGACGCTGTGGCTTCACATCTGCTTGTTAAAAATATCACATATTATTAAAAAAAAAAAAAGTTTCTTGTGACTAATTTCAACAGCAAACCATATGGTCTTTTTACTTCTTCTGCACTCATAATAATTAAATGGCTAATTTCCCCTCTTAAACTACCTTCGGCCCACAGAAAGAAACAAAGGAAATCACAGCTATTCAGCTACAAAACATCTTGTTAAAGCCCAGCAAAGAGTTATGCAATTAACCCCACAAAAGCCGGAATTTCACAGTTATATCCAACACTCCGAGTTAACAAGAACAGGCTTTAAAGGGAGCCCTTTTTTTGGTGGTGGGGCTGTTTGCTGGCGCAGCAGTCACAGCTAAGGTCAGGTGTCAGACCAGATTTAAGCCCTAAATGTCTGTTTGCCCGTGTTTTTGTGATTTAAATCAGCCGCTGGGTGCTTTGGGGGAGGCTCCCATGGAAGTGGGGAACAAAGAACAGGATTTGCTTCCACGCACAGGGATCTGCACATCTCCCAGTGCTCCTGGGGGGTGTTTGAGGGTCACCTCTCATGGGCTGTGGGGCTCAGAGGCAACCCCATAAAGTGCCTGGGTCACCTTCCAGTCACCTTCCAGTCACCTTCCAGTCATCTTCCAGTTCCTCTTTAAGACCCCCAAGGGGTGTGGGATGTCACACAGGGACACATCCCCAGCCCTGCTGGAGTTGCAGGGACAGGATGCCAGTGGCACAGCAATTGCATTCAATGAGACACAACACTCCCAGCTCAGGTGTATTGGAGTGCTCAGATTGGCACTTAGGGGAATAAAATGGGTATTTGGGTGCCTAAATGACTGGCTGGAAATTAAAATTTAGAACGGGGTGCCTTCATTGAGACGATCAGGTTTGAAAATGAGAGTGAGAGATTGCATGCCTGAGGATAATTTAGAGCACAGACTCATCATGGGTAGGTTTATTGTCTGAGAAAATCCTTCCTGCCTGGAAATGAGGCAATGACCAGGGCTGTAGAGACTGAGGAAAACTGTGATGGTGCTGGGCAATTTTCTTGATAAGATGAGCCACTAGATGACACTTTGCATAATAACATGATGGACTGAATATTTCTGTGCTACATTTTAATTTGCTAGCTTGGTAAAGCCTGTTATGGGCTGATGGTCTCCAGCCACATCTCATGCATGCAAGCTGCAGAAGGCAACTAAAGAGGGGAAAGAAGAAATTAAAAGTGGGGTCTGGAGAGAGAAAAACTGGCGAGGAAAGTGAGAACTGGGTGGAAAAGCAAAGAGTTGAGGAAGATGGAGCAGAGTCTAAAAGAGAAGAACAGGCCAGGGTCACTTGGGAGGAATTAGACCGTAATTATCCACTCATAAATTCATACAATATAAGCAGTATTTCATTCAGAAAGAATGTTTTCCCAAGCAGCAGCCTTCAAAGCCAGGAGAGAAGAAAGAGCAGGGGAGAACAGACAACATGACTGTGAGCTCCGAGTTGGTTTCTTATGTTTCAGAGTTTATGTAGCTGGCATTGAATGTAAAAGAATAACATCTTTTGATTGTGTTATGAGATACAGTTTTCACTGATTAAAGAATTGAATTTAGAAGGAGATGTAGCTCTCTGTCCAAACAAAAAATAGCTGATATAGATTTCTTATATTACACTATTTATCCATCTCTGCTTAAGAAAACAAATACCCACATCCACGGGAATTTCCTTGACCATTTATCACCATTTATCCCCGTGATGTGGATCTAAATGCTGCACTTTTCCCTGGGCTTGCTTTTTTTAATGCTCCAGCTGGAGAACGACCAAGAATGTTAAGATCTATCATGAAATACTGCATTTACTTGCACCAGCATATTTTGGGGGATTTGTTTTTGGGGGTTTGTCATTTGTTGCGTTTTGTTTGGTTTTGTTCTAATTAATTTTCTGAGTGACCTGTTAGTTTCTAGTGAAAGTGATTAATTCCAGTTAGGCTGAATGTTTTGCATAAAAGTGCACAAGAGCCCTGCCCAGTGGAACTGCCAGGGGAAGCCTCAATTCACCCTGTCAGCAATTCCTGGCCTTTAAGGGACTGCTGTTACCTCTCCACTGCAGCATCCTCACAGCCCAAGTCACCAAAATAACTCTGTCCATCAGCTCTTTGGTGCTTTCACTCCCAGTGTGATTGGCCCTGAGTCTGACCTGGAAAAATGCCTATCAGCATAGGGGGTATTTGCCTTTCTCTTGTAAAATCAGATAAATAGGGGAAGTAGATATAGTGGGCAAAAAATTTCTGTTCCCTCATCCTGCTCTTCAACCCCTTCAGGCTCAGAAACACCAAACCTCAGGAGAGCTGGAAGAGAGTCCAGCAGATTTTTGGGATACTGGAAATAAGAAAGAATCAGACCAGGTACTGAAGAGCCTTTTTCTTCCTTTGCTTACTGCCTTTTGTTGCTATTTTTGCCTAACCTAAGCAAAGCCTAGTTGAATATTACAAGACAAGAGAGCAGGCACAGAGGTGTCTGACAATCACAATCTATAATACAAATGGTGGTAAAATTTCCCTTCCCTATGACAAAAAGGTACCCAGAAATATAAAAGGTACCCAGAAAATCATGGAATCCAACGAAATACAGAAGGTACCCAGAAACACAAGCAATCCTTTATCAGCTCCCTCTCTCACCTCACCAAATGTGGCTATTTTAAGTTAGATGCTCCTGCCCAAACCTGTCATAGAGGAGCCCTGCAGCATCTAAATCTTCTTTAAAATGGGATTTGAGGTTCCCAGTTGCAGGTTCTTCGACTTGGAAAGCTGGGAACATGTTGCTGTCATAACAAATAGCACATTTGGCATCTTCTCCAAGGTTTGCCATCCAATTTCTGGGCAGGAATGAGGAAAGCATCTTCACAGCCTTTTCCTGCAGCCACTTAGTGGCCTCTCTAACCTGCTACCAGTTTTAGGGTAACTGGAAGCCCCTGGTACAGCCATTCCCAGGAAAAGGGGAGGCAGAAGAGCAGGAACAGGTCCAGAGCTATGTCCCAGCAAGTGCTGCTAATCCTTTGCCTCTCTCAGCACTTGCATTTGCACACAAACCCCTGAGTGGTGAGGTGAAAGACGTAACTCAGGCATGTCCCACTCACCTCCAGGGTGGAAAGTGCCAGTAGAGAAATCTTGCAGTTCCTGAGCTGAATTTTTCTTCCCAAGTCAAGCCTAACCATTTGATTTTTATATGGACTGCCTCTTGCATTCTGAGGTCCTTGAATGAAGGGCATTTTATAAATGTAAATTTGATGGACTGAGCCATGTATATTCATGAGGATGTAGCTGGAACTGAGTAGGTTAGTGTTAGTTTACACTCCACTTTTGTCAATAAGAATCAGGGAAAGGAGGGATTAATGTCTCACCCTTATAATCTAATCATATCAATGCCATCCACTCCCCTGGACAATGCAACAACATGTCTGTTCCACCAGCCCTGCATAAGCAATCAGTCTCCAAATCTACAATTAACATTTAGAACATGTTGCATGAGCTCTGGCACTCATTTTCTGCACTCATGTATAGGAACATGCAAACCATTCAGAGGGGATAAACTATGAGCATGAAGAAAAGATATCAATTTACATAACTGAGCCCTGGCTGGACAGCTCGTTCATGCTCAGCCTCCAGACTGTCCATTTTCCTTAGTGAAAGTATTTTATTAATTTTTTTAATTGCACTAGCATTTCACCCACCTCCCCCTGAAGTTCTTGGGTAGGAGATAGGACTCTCTTGGCTCCAGGCAGAGATAATGCTTTGACCCCTGAGCAGAGGAAGAGCCTGACATCTGTCAGAGCCCTCTGTGTGTGTGTGCCAGGAAACCACTGCTGTGGTCTAACTGCCAGGCTGATTTCTGCAGCCCTTCAGAGCCCTGGCTGTCACATCCTGCCTCCTCAGGGCTGTTTCTTACAAACCCCAGTGACATTGCAGCTCCCAAGGCTGACAGTGGTTCTCGTTCTGATGGTTTGGGTCCTGGTTTTCACAAAGGCATTAGGGACACTGCTATTTTCACTAACATATAGACCAAAAAAACGCCTGGAGTGAGATGATACCACAATCTCAGGCCTCTCAGAGCCACTGGCAACCACACAACGAGCTGGGAATCAATGAAACAGTGAGGAATGAATGTCTGTGTGCATGGATCTAGCATTGTATTCTATTACATCAGTGTGCATCTAGCATCCTATTCTATTCCATCAGTGTAAAAAGGGCCCGAGTGACCTCATGGAGCACTTGTGCCATGAGAACACCCTTGTGAAGCTACAGCTGATTTAAACTATTAAAGATTCCTAAGTCTTTTCCCTGCCTGTGCTGGATGGGTGGCTCCCTTCTCCATCAGCATCCCCAGATTCCCTGGGCTCCAGCAGCCTGGGGGTAGGGAAAGAGGCAGGAAGGCTTTGGGATGCTCTCCTGCTCCTGAGAACTGCGCTGCAAATCACCCTAATTGTTTGTTAGGCGAACAATGAGCGCTAATTAACACTGTTCAAATGTCATCGACGATCACTAATTAACGCGGTTAAAAAAAAAATGGTTAACAAAGGAAATTTAACAATATCTTAATTAGGACGGGTTTCTAATTTGTGATCTAGAGCATGTTAGACAAACAAGGCACCACTCTCCCTTTGTTTTTGCACTCTGCAGCAGGAGAGATTACACGATATGACACAACACAGCCCGCGTTTGCCGTTTATCATCCTGCTGCATAATTACAGCGGGGCTAATTTTACCTGTGTTCTTGTTTGCCCTGTAATTCAGAGAGAATGGGCCCTGCTGATGGTGTGTGATTTAGGCTGGGGCAGTGCATTGGCTTTTTGCCACAGGACTGCTGCTCACACCTTATGGCAATGAGGTGCACGCAGTGCCAAAGAAAAAGAACCTTTTTAGTGTTTTAATTCACTTAATAATACGCTGTAAAGGTGGCAGCTTTCTTCGGGTTTTCTATTTGGAAATGTAATTTATCCCCAGCCACTAACCTTTCAGTGCTGTCTTCTGCTTCAAAGCCAGTGCACATTGTTGGGAAAAGTCCCCTCCTATTATCTATTCCTCAATTATTAAAAAGCATCTCCTCTGTTTTCATAAATTATCGATGTCTCAGGGATGTTGGCTTATGAGGAGGAAGGACATGCACACACATGGGGAGGTTACAAAGTTCATTATCCCTGATGGAAAATCAGTAATGAAGAAAAAACTCCCGCTTTTGTTTCATACAGTCAGAGAGGGAAAAGTTTGTGAGAACTTCAGCAGCAAATTATCTTTGAAAGCAGCACAGATAAACTGACAAGCTCACTCTTTTCGGAGTATGGTTTAGCAAGGAGAGGGGGGGAAAAGTGAAGTTAAAATTCTATTCAATGTTATTTTTCCTTTTTTAATTCCTTGCTTGCTCGGGGAATAAAACTATCCAAAGCAATTATTCTCAAGGTCTTGTCTTGCCTTCCTCAAGTGCCAGTGAAAATTCAATAACACTTGTTTTCTCAAGAATGACATGGTTTGGCTCCAGTTACACAGGGACACTTGCTTGGTCCCTTCTCTCTGTGCTTATCAGGCCCTCATGAAACACAGAAAGCCATTCTGATATTTATTCTGTTAGGTTTTCTAAAAAAGAGCCTCCTTTTTTTAGACCATTGTTAAAGTGACACTCTGATCTACTTTGTCTGGAAGGTTTAGTTGACCATGTAAGTACTGAAAACAATATGTAACATTGCTTCAATGTGACCTCTGAGATTTGTTTTTTTGTGTACAAATTATATAATTTTAAACTCTGTTCTTGACTCACCCTGTTTGCCAGCTGGTGCTTTTCTTCTTCAGGTGCCACCATTCTATTCTGAGAGTCTTCTGACAGGATATTCCAAAATCTGAAGTTTGCTGTAATAACAATAAGAGTCTTTTACACACAAGCCCACATGCTTATCATTTCTATTTCTATTCCTATATCCTGTCCTTTCTATATATCTCCAAATGTTCTACCTGGTTTCCAAAGCTCCCTGTGACCTCTCATTTATGTTTTCTGCCTTTTCCACTTGCTACGCGGTTTGTTCTGTCACCTCTTGGGCCACACACATGATGAAGACACCCATCTTCCCAGCCAGATGAGCTGCCTTTATTTAAACAGCCCCTAAGATGTTTTTATTTCTTTATTTCAAATTTTTTATTACATTTTCACGTTTTTGCCCAAAAGTATGTGTGTTGGGTCTAGAGCATTCAGGAGAATATCCTTCCTGGTCCTCCTGCCATAGTTTCACTGGCCTGGTCATATTTATCCTACCCTGATTATAGATATAAAAGCCAGCAGCAAAAGGCTGTTCACTCTCTTTTTTCCCCTTTTACCTGCCTTGGGCTTGATACAGAAATAAAGGGACATTTTAGGAAAAAATGAAACAACTGCTACATGAAATACACTATCACAATACAGTCACTGCAGAGATATTTAAAAGATGCTTGGAAATTAAGACTTTTCCTGTTGCACATTCAATTATTATTTTTATGGTTTGCACATCAAATTGAGGGGTTTTTTTCTCAAAATCCTTTTATATTATCATTGCAATTTCTGTATGTTACAGATGAAATTTAATGCTGATCCTTAATATGATGCTACATTAACTACACTATTAAAACTCACAAAAGTACTCTGAGGCATCTCTGTCATGCTGATTTTCCAGAATTTTCCTACAGAAACCTGAGGGTTTACCAGCTTTCTATAAAACACCCTTTATATATATGGACCCTGCAATACTTTCTATTTTCAGGATTTTCCTTTCCCTGCTATTGTAGTGACCAAAAATACCCCTGAAGGGGGTGCATTAAAGAGCAGTGTCTGAAATGAGGCATTTTAGGTGCATTCAGAAGGAAAAAGTGATGTGCTACAGACATATTGCAGACAGATGGCAAAGATACCACTGAAACTCCTGGGGGCTGATGTGGGATGGCAACAAAGGTTCCTCTGGGTCACCCTCAGGCACAGATGGGGTGAGAACAAGGAAGCAAAACAGTTTCAGGCACAACAGGTTGAATTCCACTGGAAACAGGAAAGACAAGCCCAGGGGTCAGTGGGTTCTTAAAAATAAACCCATGAAATTAATTACTTTATTTGCTTTGTGAGTTAACACATCTCTTGATGAACTACAATAACCTCGGTAATCTTTATCTTCAAACTTCAGTTTATGTTCTGTTTCTGAAACAAAGAGAATCAGCTATTTCCCTTTAAAGATTTTCAGCTTTTCATTGTCGTTCCACCTTTGTAACACCTTCTCCCTTGTGCAGCTCTTCTCTAGTGGTTCATCCTCAATGCAGCTTTTCATCCAAGGCTTTACTCTTTGAGCTACACCATCATCCTCCTCCTCCTGCACGGCTTTCCAAACCCCATTAATTAGCTGGTTCCTGAGTCCCACGCTGCAAAAATGCTTTCCAAGCCACCTCAGGTGCTGAAACTCTCCCAAAACTCCCTCTGCTGGTGTCCTGTTTGCCTTGCCCATCGCTCCATCACTGTTTGTCCTAAAGAAAACCATCTCAGAGTGAGTAACCCCTCCTCGGGCTGGTGCTTGGGTGGCTGGGATGGTGGCAAAAAAGGGATGCAGGTTCCCAGGGGTGTGGGATTCCAAAAGAGCCCTCCTGCAGTTATATTGACCCCCTTATATTGTTATATTGTTTGTAGCAGTGCTGGGGACATTTCAAATTGTTTCTGCCAGATAATACCAGAGCAGAGCGAGGGAAAGCTCTGATATTCACCCTCCATCTGCACTGAGCACTTTTTATTAATCAATGTCTTTAATCAGTTATCTTCCTGGATAAGCCACTTGAGTTTGATGCTGGTTTTTAATGAGCCAGTGTTTCAGTTTATTGATCTGTGTTAGGTTCATCCCCTGCTATGCACAACCAAGAGCTGATGCAGATTCACCATTTGTCTGTGTCCTTTGCATCTCTACCTTTGTTTCTGAGGATGAGAGATTTTCTGGACTCTTTATTGGTATTTTCTCACACCTTTTCAATACCACTGTGCTTTTGGTGATCACAGAAATATAGAATATATTGAACCTTAAAAGATGATCTAGTTCCAGCCCCACTGCCATGGGCAGGGACAACTTTTCATTAAGCCAGGTTGGTCAGAGTCCCTCCAACTTCCAGGGATGGGGAATCCCCAATTTCCCTGGTCAGCCTGTGAAATTAAACCCCAAAACACCAAGCCTGTGTGACAGTGACACCTTCTGTACTTGATTTATATCCTTGCTAATCAACTAAAACTTGATTTCCAAGTGGAAGACACAAGTGAAGCTTGGAAAAGGGCCATTGTTGCTACCAGAAGAGATACCTGAATATTTAGAAACTTCCACAAGTTCTTCCAAACCATCCATTTTCTGATGGTGCAACAACTTGTCCACTGGGGACAATTTATAGTTGTTTTTTCAGGAAAAAAAAAAAGAAAGGTGCAATGTAGAGGCAGAGAAGAAATATTATTCAGGAAAATTATAAATGTCCCCTGCATTTTACATGTTGAAAAGGTAAATTCCACCTGACATGCATCCCAGACCCACTTTAAAGGCAACCTCAATAGGGAGACAGTAAACCCTAAATCATAATTACCTCCTAAAAGGAGAGCTTGTTGCTCTGAGTGCCTGAGAACTGCTTCTGCTTCATGAAACAATATCATAAATCTATTGTGTTCTACACAGGTTTACTTAAGGCCAATTAGTGCTTGTATTAGGAAAGATAAGAAAGAAAAACAGAAACAACCCCTTCCAAACTTTGCTGTTGTTGATGGAGATGTGAAATGCTGAGTCTCTGCTCTCGTTAAGGAGCTGTTCATTAGGGGACAGCACGTTCCACCAGAGCTGAAGGCTTGCATTAACAGGAAACTATGGAAAATCTCTCCCATTTGGCAGCCCACAGCAACATTTTTTCCTGAAAAAGGGTTTCTTTTCAGTGTAATCCAGTGCTGGATGTGTTACTGTACAGAAGAAATAAGAAAATATTTCTCAACACAGTCCTGACTTGGCTTTAATATCCCACAGGGTGACATCTGACACTGCACTGAGAGAATAACACCTCTCTGGGCAAGCTTTCCAACAGAGCCTGCAAATGAGCAGTCTGTGCCATTAATATGGCAAATGTAATTAGCAGAGCAGTGTGACTGATCTTGCTCCTGTTTTTTTAAATCAACATTTCCTAAAGCCATTTCTCCAGCCAAAGTTGCTCTTGGCCAGGGAAAGTTAAACCTGAGTGAGCCCAAGGAGGTTGTTGTTTTGAAGCACAGGTAGGGACATCAAAGGTATGCTTTGGACCTGATTTCTTAATAAAGCTAATCATCCTGTTAGCAAGAATTAAAAGAAAAATGTTTCTAGGGAAAATGAGGTGATATTAGCCTGGGGATTCCACTGCCATTCCAGAAGCAGAGCAGCTGATTCAAGACTCGTATTTAGAAGGAAGAAGGCACGAATTTGATGTTGAAACAGAGCTAGTGAAAGGTAACATGCTCACCTAGGTGAATTCAAAAGCCTTGACTCAGAGGGAGATGATGACATAGCTGTGGAGAAAAGCCTGGTAAACAGTCCATATGTTACTAATAATTGCTGTCTCTTTTCCCTGGGAGAAGTGATCATAAATACATTCCACACTGCAAATACCAAGTGCAGAGAGGCTAAAGGAGCAGCATCATTAGGACTGCACTGCTCATTATGTCTTAGCATTGCTCACACCATTTCAACAGGCCTGGACTGAGCAGCCTTGGAAAGAAGCATCCCTTCCTTATTATTATGGCAGCACCAAATCCCAAAAATAAAGTCGAACCATTAGGCTGAAATTAACTTCTCTCTCTTTCCAAACTGATTTTTAGAAGTTTGTGCAAAGTTTGATTACCTTAATTCAGCAAGAGCACGATTAAGCAAGCTACATTTAAGCCACACTAAATGCAATATTCTTATTTTTCTTCCTTTATCACTCCTTAAAAGGGTGCAGCTCAGAGGGAAAACTCTTATCATTTTCCTCAGGAACAATATAAATCTTTATCTGTTACTGTTTTAATGTCTATCAGTTAATTACAGATCTTTATCCACATAATCTTTATCAATTAAGCATTCCGAATGCAAAAAGTGTTAGCCCATCTTCAAATTACCACACATCAGTACGTAAAAAAACCCCTAAAAAAATAACTTAGCAATCTCATATTTGCTCACATGATGGCATCAGGCTGTGATTGAAGTCCTTGACCTGCAAAAACATAAACAGCCCCAGAAAAAGATCACAGAATCACAATTTGGGGTGATGGAACCCAGCAGGTCCTCAGTCTCAGCCATGGGATGAGACCAGTTTGGTCAGGGTTTTGCCCAGTTAAATGCTGGTGTAACATTGTCCTTGTGTACATTGAGGATCTTCTCATTGAGGATCATCCTCTTTATAAAAAAAGTGATTGAGTCTTGTTCATCTGGAAGTTTTGAGTGTGAGAACAAGGGCTTGGAGTGCCCAGCACAGCTCCAGCACCTCTCCTGCCATTCCTCTTTTGGCACAAGCATCAAATGGTGCTCACTTCAAATTATTGCAAACAATTATGCTCCACAAGTTGTCTTTTAATGGTAAGTCCTTTCAGTATGAAATTGATTTCTTCTATCACGCCTAAGGGTTCCTAAGGGTCATAATCAGAAGAGATAAATGCTCCCTGAGGCATCATACAGCTTCCAAGAGTTCTCCTCTCTGGATTACTGTGTGACCCACACCTTTATGTATTTTAACTAATGCAAATAGCCATACAAAAAGGGCCAGGGACTGAGCAGGTTCATCACACCAGTCCCACACTCTCCTCGATCCAGCAGCACAACCAACACATCCAGTGTCTTCATTTACCCATCTGCAGCAGCACGGGGTGGAATTACAAGCTGCTGGAGTACAATGCCCCGATGTAATTAGTTCACTTGTAGCTGGCCCCTTGATTTAACTAATTGCTGTCACTTACACCCCCTGGCCCCAAGCAGTTCCCCCATGGAGGCAGATCCAGGGCTCCAAGAGGCTGGAATTTGAGAGAAAACGTATGGGATTTATTTTATTTGGGGGGGGAGAGAGGCAGGAGAGGGGCTGCAAGGCTTTGAAGCAGTCATGGCCTCTGATAAGACAGGACTGAAAGCTATGCACCATATTTCATGTAATTCAATACATGAAAAATTCAATGGACCACGTGCATGTGTTATTAGTTCTGCAAACCGTTGTGTATGGCAATTCCTCCATCCTCAGTGAGCCTTTCTGGCTGGGAGGCCAAAGGAATGGTTGGTAGAGAGCCAAAGCAGTGTAAGAATTTTTCCTGAAGGAGGGAGGAAGAAATGTGAAGGAAAGAAAGAAAGGAGAGCTCTTCTTTGAGGGTTCTTAAAGTTTCTGGTGCCTTCCACCCAAAACTCTCTTTTCACAGGTAAAGCTCCCCTTCCCCTCTCTCCAGTCCAGGGACAAATGAACTTGGGGACAAAGCAGTGCCTGGCTGTCACCTCCCAGGGCAGCCATCACACAGCCACGAGCCCACGACAGCAGGGGATGCTCTGACAGATTCCCAGGGTGCTCCCAGAGCGGCAGGAATGCAACACCACAGCTTTGACAGATGTCTTACACTCATCTCTGGAGCTTAGGAGGGAGGAGGAGGGAGGAGGAAAAACAAGGAGGAGGAGAGCTGAAAGCTTTTCAGAGACTAGTCACTTTTATTTTTATTATTATTTAAACAAGGCGAGAAATTAAGCGGGGAAAGTCCTTTAAACCCAAACGTTTATAAATGTATAGCTCCTCTCTAACCACAGCTTTATTTCTCTGCCTGTCTCACACCATGTTCCCATTATTGTCAGGAGAATGAACCGCCTGCATGCCAAATCAGGTCATTCACAAATATAGACCCAACGTCTGTCATTACAGATTTCCCACCCCGACAATGGCATATCCCTTCTGTCTCTGAACATCCTGAGCCATCAGCAGGGCAAGCTCTCAGCCCCTGAACCCCCCCGTGGCCCTGCACAAACTGCAGGGACAGCATTCCTCCAGCAGGCCAGCCTGTGCATTGTTGGCTCCAAAACAATGACAGGACATGGGGGTGATGTCCATCAACTCCTGAGGGAGCTGGGCACAGACCCAGGGGCAGCCCTGGACACACAGAGACCATCACCCTCTCACCTGCTTTGGAGAGGATGTAAAGCTGCTGGTGCACAGAAAAACCCCATGTCCTGAAGTGCCACATCCACACATACCTTTTAAATCCCTCCAAAGCCCTGGGCAGCCTGTTCCAGGGACTGACAACCCTTTCAGTGAAGCAATTTTTCATGATATCCAACCCAAACCTCCCTTGATTTAACGTTGCCATCTCAGTGCCACTGCCCAGTGAAGGAGAGCCCAGTTCTGCAGACTGCCAGGTCTCTGCTTTGGCTCTGGCTGCCTTGGGCACAGTCAGCCTGATGCTTATGGTCTTCTTATACCTATTCAACTTCAAGATGAACCTGTGCTGTCTAAATATGCTCTCACAAGTTCTGCCATCATGGAGAATTTCAGAATGACCCATCTGGGGATTCTTTAAACCAAAGCATCGTTTCAGTGCAAAGCCTGACTTTTCTCTGTGAAACCCCAACAATCAGTCAGGAACCTGAGCTGGACAAAGCAGGATTTTCAGATGGGGAACTAAGGCAAGGAGAGATGAGGCCAATTTCCAGACTTCTTAGGAACTAAATATAACTCTTGCTGAAGTGCTCAAAGACATATTCATATAGGAAACTGAAGGAGAGCACATCTTCAAAGATCAAGGTTAATGTCCTGATCAATAAGCTGGCCTCTCCTCTCTGGTCACACCAACTTCTCACAGTGATGACCCAACTAAACTTCTCACAGTGGAGAGTATCTGCTCTCCATTTTGGACCACACAAATGTTCTTTTGACAAGTATATCAATTAATGTATTTATCAACAAATAAATAAACACTAAGGAAAGGAAGCACCTTTGTTTGTTCTCCTCTGTGAACAAACCTTGCTTTGTCCAGGAAATTGGTTGTGCATTTAAATCTGTGATGTGGACATAGTGCTGTCCATCATACAACACAGCTAGTCTGAAATCCGAATTTTAACTTGAAAATCTCCATGGATTTATTTGCCATCATGGAGAGAGCAATTAGGCTTTCTCCAGTGGACAAAGCAGGGCTGTTAGATTGTCAAAACCACCCAGAATCCACACTTCAAACAGAACAGTGGATAAAACACCTGTTTGAGGCCCTGCAGTTAAACCTTTGTGAATTTGTAGTTTTGTTTGAGTGCTTCAAGGGATTTTTTCATTTTTAAGAGGAAAAGAAGGAAGCAAGAAGCTCAGGTAAAGTGTGAATTTACTGATGAAGCTGAACACAATGAGGCTGACAACATCCAAGGCTCCAGCTAAAGCTAAGCCTCTCTACAAGTCACTTCTAATCTAACAGGCAGATGTGCAGAATACAGAAGGGGAAGGGGTGGAGAGGAAATTTCCTGAGGAAATCACAGGAGAACTGACTCTTTAGCAAGGATTAAAAGGGAATGAACAGTAACATGGCAACAAAGGAGAGAGGCAAATATTGCACATGGAGACAGTGCCACAGAAAAAGGCAAGGGAAGGCAAATAGCTGTGGTGTTGTCCAGCCAGCAATCCCATGGATGGCCCTGTGTGACACAGCCTGAAAAAGCCTTTGGGTTCTCCCCACCCCTTTCCTTCCTGAATTAATGATGTGGTTGCTCCCATGGCTGTCCAGCAGTTCCCCAAGTTCTCCCACCAGCAGGATGCACTGGTTTAAACACCCCAAAGCTTGCTAGAGGAGAAGGGAACCTGAAATGTGAATGCTTTGCAGAAATTGAATAAACTCATACAATAAACCCACCACAGCTGAAGAAGTCAAAAGCTGCTCTGCATTCCTGAGGGGGAAAACACAAAGATAAGGGGAAGAGCAAGGACAGACCCTCAGCTGCACCTTTGCAAGCCTTGATTTTGTACTTCCATGCCAATGCCACTCTGACATGAAAGCCTTGAAAAGGCCCTCGTTTTCAGATTGTTTATCAGCGTTTCTGGCGACACACCAAAGTCCAATAAGCAACACCACTGAGCTGTTTAAGGCAGCTGCAGTGCTTTGAGCTTTATGGATGGAACCAGACACACCACTACACCCACTGGAGATCTCCCCCCCAGATAAATGCCTGCTGCCTGGAGCTGATGGCAGATGCTTTTAGAGTATGTGGGATCCATGGAGCATCTCGTATCATATGGAAAGCAAATTCTCTCTCACGCGGTTTGCTCCAGCTGAAGGAAAAAGAAATCCTCCCTGGTTTTATCGCCACGCCATCTTCTGATCCCCAAAGGTGACAACGAATTAGCATCGTTTCCTTCTGATTCGCAGCGATAACCTCCCTCAGAAACACAGGAATGGGCGGGGAAAGTCTGAAGCCTTTATTGAGAGCAGACTTTAGTTTACTTGCAAATGCCTCTGCTTCTGACAACCCTCTCAGTCTGGCACAGCATCCTGCTCTTAATCAGTTAACTCATAACCAGAGTTAACTTTGGTCCTGCTGGCAGCCAGAGAGGGGCAATGGTGGAGAACACACCTGCATGTTATACATATTAATCCCTGGCTTTGAGAAGCACTCAGCCCACACAGTATCTGCTCTCCATTTTGGGAGAGTGTGCCAGAGGATGTGGGACAGCAGATGAGAACCTGAGAACACACTTTTCCTGGATGCATCAGGAAACCCCATGTTCCCAGGCTTCCCGAGGCACAATCAAACCAGACCTTTATTTTAAGGGCACTGCCAAATAAGTGGCTTGTTTGAACTTGGCTCGATGGGGAACTGAATTTGAGACAGGAGCTCAGTGAAGAGAAGTGCAGGACTCAGGGGGCTTCCCTGTACATTTGCCACAGCTGGTGTCCCACCCACTCCTGGCCCCAGAAATCCCTGTGTGTGCACATAACCCTGAGAATTACAGATCTGCAGCAAAGAGGGGTGATGAGGCTGAATCTGAGTGTGGAACAAACTCTGGGGATGTCAGTGGTGGGAGACAGAATAAAGCTGGAAAGGGCCATGGAGTTCCTCTCTGTCATCCACACCTGGGGGGATAAATGCAGCCAAAAAGGGGCATGGCCTGAATTCTTTGTTCACTTGCCCCTTTCTGAATCCACCATCTGCAGGCTTCAAAGAGGAAGGAAATTTGATTCCTACTGGCTGAACTGCTGAGTAAGAGGGAAAATTTGCCACTGAGGCAGAAGATAAAAAGCAAAAAATAAGGGTGGGACAACTCGATTTCCAAGCAGTGTAGGAAATCAAGCTTTAGGAAAATGCATCATCTTTAGAGGGAAAAGCACTTCCTCTTTTATGGAGCTCTTTAATCATGCCCCCATTCCCCACCCTTGGCATCTGGCCATGGCTCATCCTGCATGAAAGGAAGTGCTGCTTCTTCCAAGAACACTTCCTCCTCCTGATTAATTCAGCAGTGCATCCCCAGCTTTCCCTGGAGTTTTTCCACGGGAGCAGCCAAATTAGGCTCCCAGATAACTGGGGCATCTCTGGCTCCATGTAAATGGGAAGCTGGACATCCACAGCTGAGTTAGAAGAGGGGGCAACTCTGTCAGTAAACAAAGCACAAGGAATGATGCACACAACTGGAAACACGTATTAAGAAGGCACCCAAGCATGCATTTGTTTGGCATAACGCTTTCAATCTGTTACAAAATGCAAACCAGACCAAATGGAGCAAAAGAATTGCTATCAATAGCCCTGTCCAGGGATGGAGATGTTACAGCCTGTGACCCATCCCTTCCCTGCACAGAGAAATTTCAGTGGCAGCTGAAGGGAAGGCAATAGCTGAGTGGAACACACTGAACACAGCTAAGAAAAGTGCTGGCATCTAATGACAAGATCAATGTTTAAAAAGCTGGAGTTGTGGCAGCCAAGCTGGGATCTGCCAATTTCTGGTGGGTAAGTGTTTGACAGGAGATATTACACACCCTGGCAGAGAGGGTAACAGAGTTCCTTTGGGTTTTCAGAGAGCCAGGAGGAACTTCTGGAGACATGGGGCAACCAGCTCGAGTTCCCCAGGGCTCTTTTTGCCCTGAGAAAACTGGGAACACTCGCAATTCTCTTCCTCAAAAGCATATTGTGATGATGATGATGCTGCAGTATAAATTGGGATATGATTATGGTTATGGGGGCCATCTGATAGGCAGGTATAAGAGATAGTCAGGCCCCCAATATGTCTCTCTAGCTTATATAAATGGATCCCTGAGGGCAATGAGCATGAATAACTTATGAACTGCCAATGCATCTGCTCCATAAAGAGAAAATACCATGAGCTTGCTTCACTATAACCTCCAAAGTCAATATTCATGTACACACAAATGGGTTGGTTCAGCATGGGGAAAACAGCTGGTAAGTGCACATATGACAGTGGGGAAAGCTGAGGCAAGGGGAGAGGGAAATAGGAATCCCCACTTGTATTTCAGAGAGAACAAGAGTCTTAGATGTCCTGTTTTGGACTGCCTTATGTGGTGCTGCAAGATGAAGATTTGGAATTATTCCTCCTTAGAGTAAATCCACGTAAACTTGTGACAGCAACACGTGTGTATAAATACAGATGCAGGCACGGGACTGACAGGAAAGGAGGAAAATAACCCACATTTCTGAAGTGTCTCCACAATTATATTCTCATATGGTGGGTTTGCATCCATCTAAGTCAAACATGCAAATAGAGTAGGGCCTAAGGCTCTGAGATAACCCAAGTGGAACAAAAACAGGAGTGCACATGCAAATGGTGTAGATACTGCTGAGATCCTCCTGCAATCTTCCAGCTGCTTTTTTAAAGACTCTATTTATTTACACATTTTCAATTTTCAAATCAGAGCTAAGAAGAAACACGGGCAGGTTTGTGGCAGTCTCTGAGGAAGGTGCTTAGACATCCTGGAGGAATCTGTTGCCCTCAGAAATCCTGAGCTGTTTTCTGAAGGTTTTCTTGCTCTGCAGGACAACATTTAAGTCTCAAAATTCTTCATGAAACAGCATATGCAACTTGTAGCCACTTCTGAGAGAAGAATAAATAAAATACTGCAGAGAACATATTACTGCCTGCTTATATAATACACAAAACTCTTGGAACTCAGGGAAAGATAAATTAATGTGACACTCCTGGAAATGAATGAAAGATCTTTTCCTTCTTTGAAGTCAGTAAGAGGCTAAATGCATATCTTTTTTTTAGCTGAGGTTATGTTACATAAAAGTATATTAAAGCATTACATCAAATGCTCATTTTTTTCCATTTAGGAGAGATGGCTGCAGGCCTCCTGAAGCAATATTTGGAGCAACAAGTTTCCCAAATATCATACTCAAATGATTCCAATTGCATTTTGCTGTCTCCTGCTACACAACCAGGCCAGCTTACAAACAGATATATAGGATATGTGACAGCATTTTAGGCTGCTTTTGGGATTCTGGCCCCCCAAAATGGCCTAGTGGAGCAAAAAGCCCCTTTTACAGACAATTCAAAGCCTATGGACATTAGGGTTTGCTTTTCTTAGTTACCTTTTGTAGACTTTTATGAAGCAGCTCACAGAGATCTTGGGACTGACAGACAGGCTGGAAACTGCACCTCAGTAGAGCTGCACCAATTTAGAGCAGATTAAACCCCCAGGTTTTAAAGCTGCCCAGTGGCAATCAAATTAAATGGCTGAATGGATTGCCCAGCCAGCACATGGTGGGCTTTACCCAGCACAGGTTTGTGTTGGAAGGGTGGGACACTCTTCCAACCCCTCTTCTTGCCTGGGGCAATAAAAAAACCTCCTGCAAAACCAGAAGCTCTAATTTAAAATAAATTTGAGGCGTAGTCGTTCCTGGCTCAGAGTGAGACCTGTAAGCTCCAACAGAGTTGGAATGAGTGCCCAGCACAGGGAATGGGCTGAAGTTGATTGCCCTTCGTGCTGTGAGGACATCCTTTGAAGGCATCAGCCAAGCCTGCCGCGGTGCTGAGGCTGCAGGAGAGCAATTAAACAGACACTGATGGCCAGGAGCTGCAGGAAAAGCAGGTGCTGGAGGGTTTGCTGCTGAGGAATGAGAGCCACACATTCCTCTCCCCTCTGCTTTTCCATCCTCAGCCCCCCTGGATGAGGTCCAGTGTACCACATCACTCTCAGCTTCTCCCTGTTCCCAGACTTGGTAGTTCTCCTCTGGTCCTGCCCAAACCTCATGGCCAGGTCTCGTTTCCCAGCATCAGTCCCTGTGTTCTCCCTGCCCTTCAGGTGGCAGTGGGGACAGTGAGGCTGATGGTTGGGCTGTCTCCCTAACTCCTTGTCCTCACCCTCATCCTTCCTCCCTTTTGTCTGACTCCAGCTGCAGCCTGGCCTGATTTGGGGCAGGAAAACTCACCTTTGCTCCCACTCAGCTGCTCTGGCAGGATACATGACCAACCTTCAAGCTGGACCCAAATTGTTGTAGGGAAACATGAATCAGGAAGAGGCCAGAGTAGGAAACAATGACCAGAGGGAAGAAATGCCAATGGGAAAGGTGAAGCATCTTTTGCAGCAGGAGATCTGGCTTCCAGAAAGACTTGGGAAAAGTCTCTGCTAGAGGGAACACAGGAGGAGCTGCATAGGGTTGATGTGATGGAGAAGGAGACACCCAGCTAAGGAGGCAGCAGGAGGGGTGAGCTGACAAGGGGAGAGGGGTCTGTGCATGGAGAGCAGCTTATAGTGGGAAAGGATGGCCAGGGAGGAATGGCAAACCAGTTGGGTGGTGTTGCTGGGGCAAATGGTACATGACAGGGGGCAAAGGCAGGAGGCAGCATGTGCTGAAGTGTGCAACAGAGGCCAAGCTGCCCTGACACACCCTGCTCTGCCAGGCTCCCCAAAAAGCTGGCCTTGTCAGCCCTGGGCAGCAGGGAAGGGTTTCCCAGTAATAGCACCAATTCAGGAGACAAATACCTCCCCATTATTGCAGCATTTCTCACACCCAAGAGGATCTTTAGCTGGGGAGCAGCAGTGGCACGGACATGCTTTTTGATTAATCTTTCATCCCATCTGCTCTCCCTCCATCTATCCATCATCCTGCTGCCTGAGTGATGATTTCTTCAGAGTGCAAATCACCTAACATCGTTCTGGCTGATAAATTATAGATGAAGGGCAGGATTTGGTGGGTCAGACTGAACCCAGTGACACCGGTGTGTGTGTGGGGAGCAGCACAGGGGGGACTCAGACACCCCAATGCCCAGCACACTTGGGAATGGGCAGGTTGGATTAGATACAGAGGCTCCAGTGCAGTTAGTCCAGGTTTACACAGGTGTGAGTGAGATCAGAATTGGCCTTCAGTCTGGGGGAAAATATCCCCTGTTTATGAAAGGAAATGTCATGCACGTGGAAAAGACCCTATCCTTAATTAATCACATGGAAAAACACTCAAAATATGGACTAACCAGCAACAAGGGCAGCTTCTCTCTACACTAATATCATCTTTGATGTACACACCATCTTGGCAACTACTGGTGTTGGTTAATCATCCCTTGACCTGGGGAAAAAGAGTCCCCTTCATTTGTTTGACTTTTTCCCGTTACCTGCATAAATGAAAAACCACAGGAAAGAACAGTTTGAGCTGAATTTCTTGAGCTGAGTGAGAGGAATTGCTGCCAAGAGCACTGAAAACATTCCCTTTGGCATGGCAGTGACCCAGCTGAGTGTCACCCTGTCCTGACTGTCTGCACAGAGAGCTGGAGAGTGACACCAGGCACTGGCTGGGGGTGAATACTCATTGGAATTGTGGGCTTTCCTCTAGAGGACAAAGATGATCCCAGGAAATACTGTGGGTTTGCTTCTTGCAGTGGGAAAGGATGGAACTGGAGAAACCAAGTCATTCTGCCACTGGAAGGGGAATAAGAGCAAGGGCTGAGAAGGTTGTTACCATCTTTAGTGATTCTGCACCAAGCCACAGGCAACCTTGACAAGCCTGCCAAGATGTTTCTCCCCTAGTTTTGAGTTCTCCACATCTCAAGGCCAACCTTTATCTCATTTTAAACATTTCCATGTCTCTGTGACGCCCCCCTGTCTTCCTCCTGGAGGAAGCTACAGACAACAGAGCTTTAGAAGAGGCCATCTCACACTGGGGGAATAAACTGAGCAGGGAATAAGGACCAGCATTAGACTTATCCCTTTGGCTTCCCAAATTTGACTCAT
The DNA here is from genome assembly GCA_013396655.1 of Campylorhamphus procurvoides. Taxonomy (NCBI): domain Eukaryota; kingdom Metazoa; phylum Chordata; class Aves; order Passeriformes; family Dendrocolaptidae; genus Campylorhamphus; species Campylorhamphus procurvoides. Next base: position 55,322 of record WBMV01004342.1, on the reverse strand, counting down.
TACAGATTAATATTAACAAAAGGAAACAAAAGACACAGAGCTCAAGCTTTCCCAGTGCCCCTTTCCTCTCTAAGGCAAGAGCAAACCCCATCTCCTTGCATGCAGCTCTCCCACTGGTGCAGCCTGGAAAGGAAAGGTGCAGTGTGGCTGTGGCCACGATATTTCATGCATTAATGGAAATAATTCAGAGGAACCCAGCTCTGAGAAATACCCAAAAATGCATTCTGGAAGAGAGCAAGACTCACACAGTCCCTGTGCTGAGTCCAGGCCACTGCTGTGGGGGAGTGGTGGGAAAGGAAGCTGGAAATTAGGCAAATTATTCAAAACGTTCTATCCCTCAGAACTCGAGGGACATACAGAACGAGGGGAGGAGGAGTTGTGAATAAGAAATAAACCCAACTAGTTGCTTTCTTCCAATCCTCTTCCTACTAAGTAAAATGTTGCAACTAAAATATGTGAAAAATACCACTATCTGAACATCAGGCTCAAATTGTCTTGAAAAATTGAAACCAGCATATCTGAAAACATTCAAAGTTAAGTGAAACCCATTTCAAATTTTGCAGTAGATGAAGTTCTCAATCTATTTTTATTTTAAATGCCATTCAGATGGTTTTGTTTTCCCTACCGAAGAAAAGAATATGGCTTTCATTATTTAAGCTTCTGGTATCCAAAACTACCATAAAGAGTCAGCTGCTGAAGACTTGCATCTCATATCAAGTTATGGGGGCACCACAAAGACAGGCCAATTAGGGGCTTTTCCAGCTTGCTCTTATTTACTGGGGTAACCCATGGCATCCCGATGCCTTCCTCCAGAAATGAGTGGACACTCATCCATCTCTTGCCAACCCTCTGGGAAGGACAGAGCTCCTCTGTGGGACATTTCCCTTTTGAGCTCAGTGCTGCTGAAGGAGATGAGTTTTACATTCAGCCCTTGATCTGGGCTGGGATCATTTCATTTTGCATCCCTTTGCATCCTGTGTGGATGTTCATCTCCTTCTCCTTTCTGACAGCTTTATTCTTCCAGGGAAGGAGCAGGAACTCTCAGGTGGAGTAAGACAGACAAGTGCTCAGTCTCAGGAGTACCAGGCACTGAATTAGCAGAGACCTCATCTTGCAGTTCATGTTGCCTAATGCAAGACCAGCGGGGCATAAAGTTCCTATTATCTGTGTTTTAATAATGGATGAAGCTCCCCTCCCTCGGCTCCAAAAAGCCCTCCACACAACCCCATGGCTGGCAGATGACACAGCTGGTGCTTTGTTTGCTCAGCTCCTTCCAGATGGGTGTCTGGTGCCACCTGAGATGAGTGGGCTCAGGGAACATTTTGGTTTTTCCCCTCCTGAGTCCAGTTCTGTTTAAGGGTGTTCATTCTGCAGTTGTGTTAGCCCTGAGGATGGCCAGGGGATAATGAGGGTGCTCCTGAAGCTCTGCATTTTCAGCTCCACTCCCTAAAATATCACTGTATTGACCAGCTATTAAGGATACCAAGGAGGATTATTAATCTGAGTGACAAAAGTCCAATCACACAAGGGGTCCTCAGGTTTGGACCTCCAAATAAGGCCTCGATTCAAAGGGATTACAGAAGGATGAACATCAAAGCCACTACTGGAAGGGGCTGGTTGCTTTCTCACTGCTTTTCTCAGGACCAGGACACTCTCTCCTATGACAGAGTCAATTTGGAGGCCCAGGTTATTAGCACTGTGCTAAGGAAATGCTAGAAAGAGGTGAGCAATTAATCAGTATTTTATAAGTGTTACAGTAAGGAAGAAAATGATGTGCCAGTTTTTAACTGAGGAAGGAAAAAAGAGATGAAAGCTCCTACTCACTGGAAGCTGCTGAAGAGCTCAAAAGGTTTGTGAGCAGGCAAGTAAGGGAGTGTGAGCAAGTAAAATCTGCTTGTTTTATAATAAAACCACCTTCTTTAAGTTCTAACTTTGAGCTTTGCTACCAATGCAGCGCTGTTTGCTACAGAAAAATACCTAATACACTTGCTGCTAGGGCAAAACTCAACATACTGTGGTGCATTGGGGACCTTTACAAAACTATTTCTGAATTGTAGAGCTTGTTCAGGTACCCACACAATAAAACTCCAGCCTCCATCACTTGAAATTTCTAGGGAAAATACAGGGCAGAAGGGAAATGGCACATGGCCAGCAGATGTGACCTCCTTCCCTAGGACATTGTCCCACAGAGACTGTCAGCAACGAGGTCCAGACAGAAATCCTCCCTCTTTAATTCCCAGAGCTTCAATTTGCAACGAAGCAAATGGGACAACTCTTGGATAAGTGGTGTGATGGCTCCAGGACCAAGGGCAAGCTCAGGTTGTTTTTCCCCTGCCTTCTACTGGTGCTTTTAGAGAAGTTCAAAGGGAAGATGCAGTTATTAAGAGTCTTATGAGAAAAATACTTATGGTTTGTCTCGCTCTGAAGAAGTGCCAAGTTGGAAATTTAATGGAGACATTCTCACAAGGGAGACAAAAGTTAGTGGTATAGTCAACATAAACCCAAATAAACCCAAATTCACCAATTTTCCCTTAAGTGAATGAGCAGATAGGTTTGATCATCTTTTTATTTACCACTATATGATAAATATACATGATAAAAATATATGATATATGATCACATTGGTTGAATTAGTCTGTGTCTCACAGGAGAGAGTAATGTTGCAGAACCAAACATGACTTAGTAAAACCAGATCCTTGGAATACATCAATCCTGAGCATTTATACCAGTCAGTAAATGCCAAAGCCAAACTACTAAGTTGGAAAATTTTATCCCCAGGGGGTCACTCCAGTCCCAGCTCTTCAGGCTTTACCTACATATTTTGATCCATCAATGGGTTCAGATAAAAGTGCAATGATCAGACTTTCTGTGGTCAAAGTTAACTCCAAGAACTTCAATATCATCTTAAATCTGTTGTAAGCTTGGCCTTGCTGCTCCAGATGTTTTTACACTGCAGGGCTGTAGGACAACTACTTGGAATGTTTTAAGAGGTGCCCTGTGAGCTCAGGGAAATCCTGCTAAGCAAGGATTAACTAACTGTACTCAGTTCTTTCTTTTCTGAGCAGTCCAGGAAAAGGAGGACAACTTCTTGATGTCCACAGCCTCCCTCAGTACAGCACAACTCCCTAGAAAGTCCAGAGGAGTGTGCAATAATTACATGGCTGGGACTTTACAAAGAGAGCAATAACATCAGTAAAACAGCAAAGCTAATTTGCCATTCAGGGATTCTTTTTTCCATCCTAAGTCATATTTAATTACTATCCTCGTTTCCCCCCTCCCCTTCCCCTGTGAAGAGCTGTGGAATTTCAGCACTAAAGGAGAAGCTGATTATGCTGCAGGCTGGCACTGAGCTGGCCAGGCTAGACACAAAAGATCATGAATAGGCAGGCGTGGACTTGCTCTAAATACAGTTCAGACACTACTTAGGCATCTCCAACCAAAGATGTGCCACCAGCAACAAGTCCTCCAAAAGTGTGTGATTTGGCATGCCTGGAGCTGAGAAGTGGATGCAGGCAAAGAACTGCTGAAGTTCTGGGGAAGGGATGTGAAGGGTGCTAATTGCCATCTGCCAATGCCTCCCCAAAGTAATAAAAAAAGGCTCTGTGATAGCCTTTCAGCAGGGGAAAATGGGAGAGCAGCAGCAAAGTGTTTACAGGAGAACACATCTGCCAAAGCAAGAAGCCTTAGGAGACACCTGGCAGCAGAGGAAGAGGCTTCTGAGCTACAAATCAAACATTAATGCTCCTGCTCCAGTGTGCATCTGCTGCCTTTTATTCCTGAGGTCCCCTCTCTGAAATAAGAATTGGGGGAATAACACCAAGGGGGTTGCTTTGGACAGCATCCTGTGCCAGCATTTCTTGTGGCTCCTGCCCTTGGAATGCAGTGACAAAGAGCACGATGCCCTGTGCCCATCCCAGACCTCAGCTCTGCCAGCCCTGCCAGGACCTGCAGTGAAATCAGAATATTTTAACCTGCCTTACCATATGCACCTGATAACAGTGAGTGGCCTTTAAAATAACTGGTAGGGAGATGACCCTTTCCATGCTGGGTGCCTGACTTCCCCAGTCACATATGGATGCTGCAGGGGGTAGGGAAGGAAAGAGGAGGAGATCAGCTGGGGAAGTTTGCCAGATGTTCTCCTTCTTAAAAGATTAAGGAGTATCTTGTCCTCATTACATGACAAAATTACCTCAGAAATACAAGGCTGTCATTTCAGCTCCTTGCCCTTGACTCACAGAAATGGTGGTGTGGCTTTTATTCCAATCAGCCTCAAAAGTCCAAGGGATTCCCCAAGTGCTCGAGCTCTTAATAGCACACACATAAAAATCCACCTGATTTTCAGACTGTCAGATTGGCACATTTGTTGAGGATGACCTTTTTCCTCCTGCTTAGTAGGAGTTTGTCAGGACAGCCACACATGGGCCACTTCTACCCAGGTGCCTTTTCCAGGCAGAAACTCAGAAGAGCCTTAATCTTTCTGGGGCTTGTCACTTGAGAAATCATACCTACAGTGCCTTAAAGCATCACACACAGACTGGTTGGGTTTATCTGATAGCTGTCCCAGATTTTTCTGGACTGAAGGAGTGGGATTCATGGGGCAAGAGAGATCAGGTTAGATAAAACAGGCTGGGTCACAGAGTGCTGGAGAAAAGAGGGGATCTAAGGCAGGATCTAAGGATCTAAAGCAGTTCTAGCCCAGCTCTGCTCTATCTGCACAGAAATGTATTTCACAGAGAAGAAAATTGCCTTGCAATCCTCTGAAATGCAATAAAGAATGGGCAGCTGAGTCTGTAGAAAATGCCAAGCTGAAGACAAACAAATGCAGCCAAACCTGAAGTCTGACACCCAAATTCTTCTCCCTTTCTCATCACCAAGCAAATGGAATGGATGCAAATACTATGCCTGTTACATGAAACTCATGTTTAAAGTACCTTAAACTCCAGTTTTCCTAGGAGGATATAACCAACCCCCTGGACCTTGAATTTGGGGGGTACTTCTGACAGGTTCAAATTTTGTGATCTAAGTCCATGTCTCACTATATGGAAAATTCTCTATTTTGAAATGTTTTCACCACTGAAAGACAGAAAGGTCCACCAATTGAATCAACATGAAAAATACTATTTTCCTTCATAACAGCATCAGCCAATTGGATCAACCATTCTCCTTCTGGTATTAAATTAAGAAAATTAAGTTTATTTTAGATCAAGCGGGAAGCAAAGACGTTAATATTTCAGTGAAGTATAGCTGGCATTTTATTTGACTTTACAGTTGTTTTCCTGTATGGGTGCTGTGAGCTCCTCCAGCACACGAGCTGCTTATCAATCACTTCATTGGGACGTCTTGGGCCTCACCCAGATGGTCCCTTTCAGCAGAGAGCATTGTGCTTTAAAACTTGGGATAATTATAGCCCTGGAAATGAGGAACGCAAGATTTGTTGGTTGCAGCCAGCTCATCTTTCTTCTGTAACAGGCTCATTGTCTCGTCATTGCCTTTCTCACAATGGGAGAAATCCTTGCAAATAGAGACACCCATTTCCAGCCCCCTCAGCTGGGTGAACACGAGCAGGAGCCTCGATGATAGGAACTCCAGCAAGGATTCACATCTATCAGTAAATTTGGTTCTGCTGTCTATCCTTCCCTCCATCCCTGGGGACACCAAGGGGAAGGGAATGAACCCAGCATCTCTCTTGCCCTGTTAGCTGATTCAAGATATATATATATATCTATATACATATTATATATATATATACATATTATATATATATATACATATTTATATAATTTATATAATACATATATATATATATTTTAAACCTGATTACGCCAGCCAACAATACCCTGTCAGCGCTTTGCTTTTTATTCTCTTTAACCCAAACCAATCAGCCAGGGTCCTGAGCGAGCCCATCATTTCCCTATGGTGAAAAAGCCTCCTCGAGCAGCACTGGGGCATTTTTGGCAGCCCATTTCCTTCTGCTCTGCCATCCAGGGTCTGCAGCAGCTCCACAAGACCCTATGGATATATATATATATGGATATAGAACAGGCTGGACCACGAGAGTCAGAGGGAAAGCAATTTTTCATCAGCCTCCAGCTTTGCTTACAATTGAACTTGTTTAGGAAAACAGCTACCCATAAAAACATCCCCATGAGAGAATTAGCACTTCGCTTAATTACGAGACAAGGAACTCCTGAAACCTCAGTGCAAAACCCACAGGACATCAGAATCAACACGGATATTTTTAAAGTTTAAATAAAATACAGGAAAACTTGGGGGGGGGGAACTTTACTCCTGTCTTAAAAGCACAGCATTTTTTCCCTCCCATTCAAGATGCTGAGAGAAAAGGTTATTTACTTAATTTAGGAGCTGACTTATCCAAGAACTTACAGATAAAGCTACGAGTTAGCCACAGTGTTTTAGGGGAAGTGAAATACACTCAGAAATTACATATTGGGGCTGGCCATGAGAATGTTAACAGCACTTTCTCTTCAAATTCCTTTCAGCAAAACAAGCTCCACGCACAAATTAACCAGAAGTGGCTTTTAAGGCAAGTTTGGAAGGTCACCAAGAAAGGTACCAATTCCCAAAGGCTTAACATGAGTAACTCCTCTGAGTCAGTGTCTTGTCACACGGTTCCAAAAATGAAAATAATCACTGTGTTATCTTGTGCGTGGTATTGTTTCATAATTGCAGTGTCTTTATTATGTATGATATTTATTTTCAGCGGTAGGGGAAAAAGGAAAGTTAAGATTCCCTCCCCTATTGTTCCTGATTAAACTGTTTGTTTACATAACATGGAAAAACTGTACCAAAAATCAGCTAGAAAAAATAAGCTGCTCCAAATGAAAATACAGCTTCGTCCTTAACCTCAGGAATTACATTCAATTTACTTGATTTAAACAGACATGCTTTACTAGGATCAACACAGTGACTTTTGGTCGTGCCACACGTTAAACAAAGCGAGCTCCCTGTTGGAGAAATAAAAAATGTTTATCTAAAAACAAAGGGTTTTATTATTGTTGCTTTGGAAGTTCAAACAGCAACAAGTTTAAACAAACTGAGCACTGACATCGCTTGCTACTTAAAATGTTGAAGTTTGCCCTGAGAGTCAATTAATAAAATCAAATCCCTGTGTTCACCTGATCACTCAGGGCAGCATCAAATGTCTTTTTTCCTCAGTGATTAAGCTGTTCCCAAACGAATGGAAATATTCTATTACACTTTGAATTCAATAATGCCAGACTAATAATGTCAGTAATTAAGAGTGGCATCTGAGGATATTGGATGCAATTCAATAACTTGTTAATATATCAGAATTGTATCAATAGGAAAATATATTTCATTTATTCCTATCCTGACTGGTTTGTATTTCACCTTAAACATGCAAAATAAGATTTCATTTACTGTTATTTTAAAGTATTTCTGCCAACTGCAAATTCATGGCCATTCTCTAAAAGGTACAGCTCATTTCTCACCCATATTTTAGCCTGGAATTTACTCCTGCAAAACTGATACAGCTCTCCCACACTGTATCTGTAAGCAAAGAGAAATCCCAAGATACCATCCCAGGAAACAACCTGGAGTCAAAACAAAACCGGGAGAACTTAGCAAACACTTGTTATTCTATTCTCCAGCACTAATGAGGCAGAATCCCTTCAAAACGATGGTTGATTGCCTGGAAAAGAAGAGGGGACAGAAAGGTGGGGGCAAGAACTGACAGCTCCTGCCTGAACACCTTGGATTTGAAGCTCCAGCTCTGATTGTCCCCTGCTCCTTCAGCCAGGCACACAAACCTCATAACTGACCTGAATTTTCATAAATTAAAGATGCTTGAGGAACTTAAGGGCTTCTCAAAACCTTTTTCCATGAAGAGATCTGCTAGGCAAAGCCTGCTGGCCATTGCCTTGGTCAGAGCAGAGTTCAGGGGGGTACCACTCTCATGTGAGGAGCATGCAAAGCTTGGCAGAACTTCCCTGACCTCGGCTGCCCTTCCCTGACTTACCCTCTTGTAAACACAGATAAGCAAACTTCAAAAAAAATCCCGATTCCCTTTGGGTAAATGCCCGAAAGTTCAGAATGTGGCTTGGAAACACGGTGAGAATTGGCCCTCTTGGGAGGCAGCCAAACATTCTCCAGCGAGGCTGGGCTATAAACACTGCAAGAATAGCCTCTCTCATAGTATTTTGGTGGTGTTTGTTTCTCATCCTGTCTGGCTGGGAAAGTAAAGGATCACAAACACAAAAGGCCTCGGGAATGACTCTCCCAGCCCCGTTTCTCTCTGGTCCTGTGCCCAGGCCGTGGGCAATGCAGGAGCAGTGCTTTGTGCCAGCTTTGCCCACACCACCCCAGGGCAGGGGCAGTGATGTGCCATGGGTTCAGGGTTTGGGGACAGGGAGGACGTGCTATGGCTAAGCTGGCCAAGAGCTGTCTGCCACCCAGGACAGGCCTTGTTCCCCTTTGCCACACCTGATAGCAAAGCTAAACCAACAGAAAACTGTGGAAAATAAAGAGGAAGGGCATAATTTTTTTGCCTGGCCAAATTCTCCGTGTCAACTCGCTGCGGTGGCCAGGCATGGACCAGGGTAAGGTTGGGGACAGGAGAGGGAGGGGGACCAATCCTGCTCAGCAGCACCAGCTAGAGATGTGAAACCACAGCCAGACACCTCGAACGTTGAGTTAAAGCATCTTGGTGTCGTGAGGAAACAAACACTTCTCTGCTTTTAGGAACCAGAGCAAGTGCTTGCAGGAAGAGGGGGGCACACGAAACCTGTCTGGTGTGTCTCACGCTTGGCTGGCACCAGAGGTTGAGCGAGCTGCCTGTGATGGCTGTGTGGTTTCTGGGCAGGCTGGGGGCTCTGTAACCACCTAGTGAGATGCAAGCTGTGTGGGGAGGATGTCGCTCTTGCACCGTTCCACCCCAAAATGTGTGCCTGCCCTCCCCATCTCTCCTTGTGTCTCTCATTCAATCCTCTCATCTGAGCCAGGCTGAAAGAAAGCCAAGTCCCAAAAAGCCCTAGAAGGGAGCAGTTTTCTCACAGGTTGGACCTTTTTGGCTCTTACCCCATAGTCAAGGCACACATACATGGTCTGGCCTCCCTGCTGGTCTGTCCTACATCCCAAGTGGGACCAGAGGGGGCCATGTCACCAGCTCTGGGGCAGCCAAGGCCCAGAGACAGCGGGACTGTGACCTTCCTGGGATGTTTCCCCCAAGATGCTAGAGGCCCTGGGAGGGGAAGAGGATCTAACAGGACCAGGATGGCCATAGACAGCAGTATTGTCCCATCCGTGGGACATGGATGTTGTTCTTGTTCTCAGCTCTCTACATGGAACATCCCTTCCCAGGTGACAAGCGAGGTGTTTTTGGGTGCCTGCCCTCCCTGCCAGGAAGCCAGGCAGAGGCTCAGGCACCCACTCATCCCCTCTGCCAGGAGACCTGGCCCTTCAAAACCCGCTCCCAATCTCGCCTGCCTCTTCTGAAGTGAGTGCTCGAGCTTGTGGGCAGGTTATTTATAGCTGCAGCAGCTTCCGCGACAGCAAATAGTAACAGAGCAACGTGAAACCGAGCCAAGCAGAAGGGTTTTCATTGAAAAATACATGACAGCTTGTTTATACTGTCGTAGGGGAGAGGACTAGGGAAACGAGTGGCGTCAGCAGCAGCTTTTCAAAAGCCACTGTCTGGAGTTGGGTGGTTGGGCATCATTTGGGGTGCCTGTCAGCAGTCCTGGAGTCCCAGCTCTTGCCAGCTCTGAGCAGCCAGCCCCATGGTATGTGTGCTGGGGCAATTTGGGTCTCTTGGCATGGCCATGCTGCCCCAAAGAGCACTTTCAGGAGGCTGGGGTGCACACAGAGGGTCTCATCCCTGTCTCTGACCCACCGCAGGCACACCAGCCCCTGCCCTTTCCCTTGGTCCACAAGGCTTTGTGCACAACCACATCACTGCTTCAGGACAAAGGTGTCCCCCAGCTGCATTTGCAGGCAGAAGGTTGCTGCCACACCTTGGCCAGCCACCTCTGCACCCTCCAGGTAACACCTACAGTGATGGCAGAAGGACATCTCCCCTGCCTGTACCACCTAATGACTCTCTCCTGTCACTGCAGCACCGAGATGCTTCAAAACCTGTGGTTTCCAACATAGCAAGGGTTATTTCATTGCTTTTTCATCCCTTGATGCAACGACTTTCCCCTGATTTGAATTCTCAGTCCTGAAGATGGCTCAGTGGGCCATCTGATGAGGAAAACAACAGTCAGGCAGGATGGTGATGTGAGAGGAAGCAGGGCTGCTCACACACGTTCAGCTGAATCAGACACGCTGCCCCCACGCCTGCCACCCACCTGGCATCACTCACCCCCCTGGCACCCCCCCTCTGAGGTGAGAGAGAGGCTTCTGCACCCCCACAAAGGAGAGGCAGGCTCAGCACTTCTCCTTAAGAGGAAAAACTACGCACGGATTTAACAACTCATCTGACGCCAAGGGAGGCATCTATTTTCTCTTGCCTCGGGGGCTTTCTGTGCTCAGCACAGATGTCAGAGCCCTCCCCAAAACTGCAGGAGGACCTGCCCAGCTCTAGGCAATGTGGGGGGAACCAGAGGTCAACCAAGAGATGACCTAGTCATCCCCTACCCAAAAGGATGAGCCACTGCTGGCCCCTACAAGGGAAACACACCTAAATCCCTGAAGAGGAAGGGGTTCATCTTCCTCTTATTTGTCAGCTGATGGCTCTTTTCCGGTAGCTCTTAAGGGAGTTTACAAAAAGGGGATGCAAACTGATAAGGAAGACTTTCTTTTTTCACCTCGTTGTGACATTCATCCTTGTTCCATGAGACACCTCTGAAAACATATTTAGTGTCATGCTGCTCCATAAAGTGAGAAAACATTTATTATCCTCACTTAACAGTCAGGAGCTGGAAGAAACAAAAGATCAGGTTGTGTGCTATTTTTAATTATTTTTAAGTGACTATTTATTTTGGGAATCTCCATTTCTGAGGACCTGGCTTTTTTGGCAACCTTACAAGCCCTTTTTTCTGAAGCTGGATCTGCCCTCAAAGCAGTTGTACTTTCAGTGTGTTGTCCCCAAACCAGGGTTTTTCACTGAGAGTGACAGAGTTCCCAATGTGTATGTGCTGAGCTACAGATTTCCATGGAAAGGTAACTCTTTCCATGTCTAAGGTAACTCTTGGCTGTATTTTCATTCATCAGCCATCACCAGGTTCCTGCTTAACCTTATACTCCATTACAAATTCTCCCTGAATCTATTTGAACAATTAGTTGTCAAATAAAGAGGCTCTTCACTGCCCCATTGCCCTGGCACCCAATTTTCATGGGTTCAAGACCAACCCATAGTTGCTGTGAACTTTCTTTGTGGATTTTCAGCTTTATCTGACAACAGCAAGGGAGATGTGGGTTTAAATTCTTGACTCACACCTTTATGAAGCACAAAGGAGCGGGAAATTTCCTGAGCTGAGTTCTGTTTGCAGCTCTGCCAACAGCAAAAATGCAGCTCAAGTTTCGCTCTGTGTGTTCACAGCCTGATAAGTCATCATGGGCCAGGGAGAATATCAAATAAACCCACAAAGTGATAAACAGTGGGGTAATATAAGGAGCTCTGAAAAAGAAGAAGAAATCCTATACATCAAGGGTAAGCCCAGCCTAATGAAAGACCCCCAATAAGGGAAATGACCTGGGAGCTCCACACATCTGTGTTCCTCAAAAGAAAGGAGGGGCCAGGACCAGCTCCAGTTTCTCATTCCCAGCTTAACCCACATCATGAGCACGGGCAAACCACAGAGGGAAAGGAGCCAGGAGCTCTGCAGAGATCCTTCTGGCTGATATATGAGCTGGAGGAGTAGCCACGGAGCAGGGCTGAGTGACAACCCTTTGGTTGGCCCCCTTGGAATTGCTGTCATATTTAATATTTATCCCACCTCGTAAAGGGATGGAAAAAACCAAATCAACAAGCAAAAATTTGAGGATGGGGGAAAAGGGAGAGAGATAAGTCAGATCTGCTGAATTAAAATGCTTGGGAGGTTTCCAAGTGTTTCCCCTAAAGTATTACAAATGGACACATTTGTTTTACTGTAAATTAATTTGGTATGTGAAACGCAAAGGCATTTCCAAGTCGGAGAAGTAATTTTCAACTTAGTTGTTAAATGAGGCATGTGGTAATTAAAAAAAAAAATCTACAATTTTTTATTTTTTTTTAACTAATGTTTTCCCTGGAGAAAAGGGAATTCAATACCTACGATGAGGGGAATTCAGGTGTGTACTGGGGATAGATTTGGATGAATTTCCAATGTCAAACACCTTTCAAGTTGACATTGCAGTCTGCTGCCCCTTCCTTTGCAGCACCTTGCCCTTTCCTCTCTGGCAATGTGAGCTAGATGGGAACTTTCCAGGGGCCATCTATGCCATTCTGAAAATGAGCCCTTGTGGCTGGCACTGCAATGCCCAGGGAATGCCCCTGGAATACCCAAGAGGGGCTGCATGTGCAAACACTGCTGCAGGGAGCAGCTCAGAGAAGGGGAGATCTGCCCTTTGCAGGAAAGAGGACAGGCTGTCCTGCACCCAGGGCAGGTCTTGGTGCCTGCAGATGAATGAAAAAGCCTTTCATGCAGCCTGGAAAGGGAGAAACGAGACATCCAGATGTGAGGTCAATACCCAACCTTTTGCAGGACACAAGAAAGGCTGGGGCATCCCTTCTTATGGCACTGTGGCAGCCCCTAACCCTAAAAATAACCTGAAGAGCACACCACCAGTGGTTCTTTCTCCCTTTAGACCCTCCTCAGGTGCTCCACACCCTGGATGTGCCATGGTTGTTGTTTCAGCGCTGGGCACCCCAGTGGCCCTGCGTGGCTGGCCAGTTCCACCCCATGGCACTTCCCCAAGCACACAACCAGATGCTACAACAACAACCACAACAACAACGTGCCCTCTTACAACCTGGCACATGCCACAGGGTGTTGAGAGGCCTTTGTGTCCCCCCAGTGTGTCTTCAGCTGTTGTAACGCGGAGTAAAACGTGCACCAAAGCGTTTGCATCAAGTTGAAATAAATCAAAATCAGCATCATTTTCATCCTGCCTGGCTCGTGGCAGCAGCAACAACCAACTAACAAGGGCTAACCCCAGAGCTGTGAACATTTTGTTGTTAGCATCACTGGTGATTTATAAGGAAACAAGCAAGATGTTGCTTGTGCTGGGCAGACTCGAGGCAGAGGCAGGAGATAAAACCCATCAGTGTTTATCCACCACGGCAGGAAGGGGCTGGGGAGGGGGGAGAGGGGATATTTTTGCATTGTGGTCATGTGAAAAGGCAAATTTCACATGGATTTTCGTGCAGAGCCATAAATCAGTCCGTGTTGCCACTAAAAGTTCATGGTCTTTTGCAAACCCCTCAGTGGGGCAGGGCTGAGCTTAGAGATTGTAAAGAAAGCTGAGGCCAAGCAAGTTTCAACTAATAAATATCATGTTTTTCTGTGAACATTTTGCTCAGGTCTAACTAGTTTGCTTAGGAGTTTAGGCAAGTACAACCCTGTTCTTTAGGCATAATAAAAAAGAATGTTCTGAGAAATCATATACACCACACAAAAAGTAATTACAAGAAACCTCTACCTAAATCTAAATTGCTCTGTGCTCATTGTATGACTCCCAAAGGTTTCAGTTCAGGTAAGGATTCAACTTTCCTTTCAACAGCTAATTTTTATTTGTTCATGGTTTTTCCCCCTCAGGAAACTGGTTTGAGTCGTGGCATGGCTCCCTCACGTTTGTTCAGTAAGGCAGGATGGTTTCAGACAAGTAGTCAGAGGAAAATCTCTCTCCTCGTTGCAAAATGAAAATGAAATTATAAAATCGCCTCGTAGGAACAATTAAAATACGTCAGATCTCGCAAACATATTCCTCTGCTTTCTGTGTTTGCCAGTGCCCACCTCACCTTTCTGCTCTTGTAATTACAGTGGGAGTGCTTTGAAGTAGGAATTGCTTTCAAGGTTTTAACTCCGTGGTGCTTAAAACACAAACCATGGCCTGTGCCCACACCTGAACTTCCAGGACGGGCTGGGACTGGGCTGAAGCTGCAGCATCTACCTGGGCAGGTGTGTAATGCCACCAGAGATGCCACCAGAGATGCAGGAGGTGTTGGCACAGAGAGAGAAGGGAAATGGGTGATGCTCACCCCGTGCTCCTCACCAGCCCCAAATCAAGGTCCTCACCAGCCCCAAATCAAGGTTGCCGTCCTCCCACCCATCCTCCCACCACCACATGCCTTTGGTTGCCACATGAGGATGGGGAGGAGGTGGCCCCTGGCCCTGCTGAGCTGGTGCTTTCACCCACTGAGCACGGTGATGGGTGGGTTTCCACACACCCCCGCAACAGTGGGGTTTGCAGAGGCTGCTGTGCTTAGCCTGGCATTTAAAAGCAGAAGTTATCAGGGCATAAATCACCCCGTGACTCGTTGAGGAGCCTGTGAGAAGAGATAAAGGCGAGACAGTTTGACAAACCGTTGGGAGAGGGAGGAGGAGGAGGGGGGGNGAGGAGGAGGAGGAGGAGGAAGAGGAAGAGGAGGAGGGAGTGGGCCACAGAGCTGAACCCGCTGTGTCACAGGTCAGCCAAAAGGATGCACATCAGAATGAGAAGCTGTTTCCCAACGTTCTGAGGCTGGCCATGACAGTGCCCGCTGCAGAGCTGGGTGTCATAAACATCCCACTCACAGAGAGCATTACATCACACAAGGGGAAAAGCCAGCAGATGAACTCACCCCATAAAACCTCGCCTTGGGATCTGGCCAAGCCCCAGCAGACAGCCCCGTTATTACAGAGTCGACAGAGCTTTGCACGTTGCTGTGGCTTCACCTTTCCTCTTCCTGCCACCTCCTCCAGCACAGCCCACACTTCTCAGCCCCTCTCTGTGCCCCCCCAGCCCTACCAGTGGCACCAGTGCCCATCCTGAGCACCCATAGCCAGTGCAGAACAGCCAACCAAACCCTGGGCAGATTTTAAACACGTGCTCCTCTCTTTCCAGCATGCCTTCCTCACAGTCACAGCAGTTCAAGTTTGTTTTTCTAGATTTCCAAGTGAGTTTATTGACCATTAATGACTCTGAGTGACACACCGAAATTTATAGACACAGTGGGCCTGACTCTCTTTCACATTAAGGCTCTCCTATTTCTGCCTTGAAGTGGGGCTACCTTTCACTTTGCACACAAAATCCTTTTTACAGCAAAAGGAGGGTTGAGAGTTAAGCCTGTGCCTGGTGTCTCTCTGTACAGAATCTCCCAACAGCTGATAGGGGAAACTGGAGTGTAACTCAGATCCCAGCACCCCCAGTGCCTCTTTTGGGGGCCTTGGTAAGGAGGAGAGGCTCAGCATCCCAGTAAGGTCACTGCCAGCAAGGCTCAGCCCCACTGCAGCATCCACATCTTGTGGGGCTTTCTCCAGGGGTCTTTGGAAAGTGGATGAAATATCAGGCTCAGGATGAGCCCAACTCGCCCCCTGGGGCCTCTCCTGCCTAATGTCTCCATTCTGTCAAAATTATCCTCGCTCGGGTTTCGTTATTGTTGTTTCTAACTTTCACCTCTGCCTCGGCAATTCCAGCTGGCAGGTCAGATTCCTCTCTCTGATTGCTTTTGGGATAAAAACACGCTCACTGGGGCCTGCCTGGAATTAGTTTTTCTTTTTATTTCCACGGGCTGCTCAGCTCAACCCCCATAGTTTCCCTGACTTAACAGGGACCCACCTTTGCCTTCCTGGCACAGGCACTGCAGCACTGATTCCTGTGTGCTACAATAACCCCATTGCATTTCTAACCCTCTCCAAGGGGGGGTCATTCACAGGGACCTGAACTGACAAGCACGAGTTTCACACCCCCCTCTTGCATGTGCCCCAGTGCAGATATTAAATCAGCAATGAGAGGAATAAAAAATACTGCCTTGGCTATGGCCCCAGGACATTCTTAGAAGGCTGAGGATGTACATCTGCCTTAACTGTCTGGGTTGGAAATAATTAAAGACCACTATTCTTTGCCTTCCATTAATTTCATTGAGTATTTAGAAACATTCTTTTTTATTATTATTTAGAATTTTATGCCTGCCTTGTAAGAACAGCACCCTCAATAACCTCACTGGCACTCTGTTATGTCACAACAGCGTGGAACAAAAAGGTTTCCCATCTTGAAAAGCCTGCAAAAAAAGCTCCTCTTTTAGGTTACATCACTGGCTTGCTCTTCATATGATTGCAACACTCAAAGGTCTGGAGCCTTTCCAGGCTGTGTACAATGCAAACTCTTCTCCAGTAAATAAACATGACACACTGGCTTGAGGAAAGGAGGACTTGGGTTAGGGACCCTACAGACATCCCAGGGACAAAGGGCTATTGCTGACTGCGGTCCCAAAAGCTGGGAAGGAAGACTGACCCTCAAATAGAGATGCTGGCTTGGAGAAACAACAGCACAGCCCTTCAAACCCTCTATTCTAACTGGAAAATATTACCTCTTCCCCAGACAGGATGCCAGGTAAATGTAGATTTTTTTTTTTATTTTTTTTCCCAAGCAATAACCTGAAAAATAGCAATCCCCAGCCCATTTTTTATTTTGCCCAACTTCTCTCTCCTTGCTTGTACATGTCAATATTTACAAGCTCTACCACTTCTTGGATTATTTTTGCTGGTTTATTTCACTCTGTGAAAAATCTCTCCAGCTCTGGACTTGACAGTTTGTTGCTGATATCCATCTTTATTAACTTCACTGCCGCCAAGAAACAACAACAACCACATACAGTCATTAAAAAAAAGCCTCACCCGGGATGATGCTTAAATGTAGGGCTGGGGGGAGGAGGAGGCAGGGCAGGATTCTCCAAAAATAGCCAGTGGGTTTCACACATACATTTCTGTGTGGATGTCACCGAAAGCCACTTCTCCTCTACTTTGTCAGCAGTGACTGAATTCACTGACAGAGGGGATGGGTGGCAGGAAGGGTGGCTTTTCTGCCCTCCCTGGGCTGCACTTTTCCAGGCCAAAAGGGCTCAGAGCTAACAGGCTCCCCCTCTCTTCATCCCCAAGGAGCTCTGAAATGCCAGAGCCTGGCAGGCAGTGACAATCTTCCCAGGTCACTTTTAAATTTGGCCTTTGAATAGCAATGACCCACACACTTTTAAAATATTCCCTGCAATGTGATGGTGGAAAAGGGTTTTCCCTCTTCATTAGATCGACCAGGGCTCTGGTCCATCTCCATTCTGCAGCTCCCCATCACCACCAGCAAAGAGCACTTGAGGATAATCTGAATTTCCCACAAGCATTTTGGTATTTCCCATTTTTTTTAGCACCTCCTGGATGGAAATGGTTGCCCTCCAAGAGGAGCTGCCCCAACAGCAGGCTGGGCTGGTGGGAATCATCCCCTTCAGCACAACATCTGCAGGCCTGGGTCAAGCAGGGGATGTGCCAAAGCCTTGCTGCCTTTGCCCCAAAATGACCCAGAGCCCACCCCAGTATTACATCTGCCACTCAAAACGTGGGGGCAGAGAGGTCTTTACTCAATCTGGCCAGATTGAGCCCATCCCTTCACATTTTCTGTGTCCTGTATTTTCACAAACAAGACAGTGTGGCACACACAGACCCCTTTAGGCTGGCTCTTTTCATCCCTCTGTCCAGACTTCCCAGACTAATCTAAAACTAAACAAAGCCTCTAGCCCTGATAGTGGCAAAGATAACCTTCCTGCCCTGGGCCCCCTCCCTCCCAGACACAGAAATTAGGGGAGGGGGCATAGTTGCTCTATGGCCACTCATTCCCACTCTCCCCAAAACCCACTGGGGTCACACTGCAGGGACCAGCCAAGCCCACAGTGTGCCATGGGAGAAGTCTTCACCTGCTGTTGTGTATTTTCTCTCCTGCCCACTTGTACCAAAGCTTATTTAAGAGTAGGCACATGCCTGGATATGAAAACCTTTCCTGGGAGCTCCAGGATTATCCCTTCTCTGCAGCACTGTCTGCACTGAGTGACAAAAAGCTGAAGGGCCTGGCTTGCACCCCAACATGGGCTCATGCAGGCTGACGGGGCAGGCATGATGTATGTCTTTCCACTTTGGCAGACATTCACTCCAAAGGGGGTTCCAAATTTCCTCTCTAGCCTCCTGTGACAGCCTGGGATTAATTTTGTCTGGAACAGGAGATTTATTGCCTTTGAGTCACCGTGGCTCACTTATCTGCTCTGCATCTTGAACCCAAAGTTCAGGTGGCATTTAGCTATCACCCTTCTTATCAACTGGCTCTGGGAATACCCTGGTGAGACTCTATATCTTGCCCATTTCTTCTTATCTGACTTTCAGCTGCAGCAATCCTACCAGGGAGCCCTTTCAAAAGGATGACTGTGGTTCCCTTGGCTGTAGGAGGTTAACAGCATGGGTGGTGAGATCCACAGCACTCCCAATGCTCCCCCTGAGCAATTCAGGCATGCTAAACCCCAAAATATTGGAATAGAAACCCCAATTAAATCAGCTTGATACCCAGAGGGCCTGACTCTCCCCCAGGGGCTTTAGCTCACCAGAACTGGCACCTTTGGACCCAAGTCAAGACCATTCAACTCAGACTTAAATCTGTCACCTAAACCCGGTTTGGATCTAACTGTAAACGTCTCTGGAGGGCGTGGGAGATTTTCTTCTTCCTGCCTGAGAAAAGCTGCTCCAAAGGCTGCGTTGTCAGGTAGCCCATATGTTTGTTTATTTGCCTGCTCACTTGCTCAGCCCCGCTCGGATTAATGTCTTGATGGATAGTTAGGTCTGGCTTCGGCGACAGCTCCTTCCCAGCAGCAGCACCGTCTGGGGACACGTGTGAGCTGCTCCGTGGGATGCATGACTGCAGCAGGGGGAGGCAGGCAATGACCTCAAGCTGGCGAAGGAATTTGGGGATGAGCTGGAAAGTGTCCCTGTGCCTCGGCATGGAATCATCTCCCCAGCAGCACCACGCAGGGGGAGGACTGGCTTTGAGTCAGAGCTGGGAGTGCACACAGGAGCGTGAGTGGGAGTGGAGCCCACCCCAGGTCACCCTTTGTCACAGCCACCACTGTCACCTCGTTCCCAAAAGCGGCGGCCGAGGGTGCCACGGGGTTGTGGTAATTTATTCTTTCAGATGAAGGGTTTATTTCGGGAGCGCAGGGTTTATTTCCCGTCCTTTATGACTCATTAAGTCAGGTGAGCCCCCTCTATTATTTACTTAGGCTTTTCTATTTCAAGGGCAGGTCCTGAATTAGGATTTGTATCAGCTGAGCACTTTCTGAGGCCACGCTCTCTCATTTATCTGCCTGCTTAGCTAGGGATTTATCTTGTATTCACACACATGCTATACATATATATATATATATATATACCTCCTCCAAAACAGCAGGGTTTTGGCAATTTGCTTCACAGCCAACATCCAGCTCCCCTGTCCTCTGCTTGTCAATAACTGTTGGTGCACTAACACAAAAGAAAACTTCCAGACATCTCAATTAACGTTTTTGTTTGAAAACACAACCAGGAAAAAGAAAAAAAAAAAACAAATCCTGAGACTATCGTGAAGCTTGGGAAGTGGAAATGTTGCCAATGTGGCAAAAACACATTGAGCTGAGAACAGAGAAAACTATTCATAAACATTTTTTTAAAAAATCATAACAAAATGATGACCAAGTAAGTCACTTCAACTTCCCCATTTCCTGTCCACCAAACCATTTGAGAGGAAAGAGGAGGGGGCTCCAGAGCTGATATCCCTCCCCCTTTGCCCCCAAGCACTTCATCAGAGCTTTACAAACCAGCAAAATCAAAAGGGACTGTGAAATTCCAGGCAGAGAAGCGAGCAGCGAGATGAAGTGGATTAGCCTACTGTACAGGAATGCAAGGAATGCAGGCTGCATGTGCTTTTGTTGGGGATTACTCAGCAGCAACATTCGGGGTTTGCAGCTCCCAGGAACATATGGGTATGTGCTGGGGAAGCCAGGAGAGCATCCCAACACTTTCTGATTGTATGGAAAAGGAAAATGGAGCAGGAGACAAGCAACTTCTCCCAGAAACAGGCAGGCATATCCGAATAATTCACAGGCAAATATATCTCCCTCTAACCACCTGTTAATGGTCCAGTGAAATCCTCCCGTTCAGGCACAGCAAAACTTTTAGGAAAGTTGGGTCCTGGTCAAAACTCAGCATCTCAGACTGGTAATAGTTTTGGGAGTCTGTTAATTGGGTCTGAAAATATATATGAATTCATAGGCTGAGCAGACTGTCGGGAGGGGATGGGCAGAAACACAGGGAAGAAGCAGAAAGTGACGGATAAATGAACAAACTATTACTAGCCAGAGTTAACAGTTTGTATTAGCAGCCAGCAATAAATAATTAATATAGCCCTAGGAGATATAAAGCCATGGTATCTCGTGCTTGGCTCTAAATGGAACTCAAGATAACCTACTTTGAACAGTAATGTGCTCACAGTATGTGGGAATTAACTGCTCAATGTAATAAGTATTATTGAATTTCCCCTCTCTGTACAGATAAAGGGCAACTGCCACCAAAAAACACAGTAATAACAGTAACCAAATGATAAAAAAGCAAACAAACCTGCTTTTCATTACATCCTTAAAATGTTATAGGTTGAAATAATCTTAAAAGGGCTTAAAACCCAGCAATTAAATATTTCCATCGCTGTTTTCCAAGACTGCAGCTGAGAAAACGAAAGAGGCCCGAGTGCCATACCGTGCTAGCCTTGCTAATAACTCTCTGTGAAAAATCTCATTAATTCAGTCTGGCTCTTCAGATCAGCCGCTAAGACCTTGTATTGTCAGTCATCCTCTGGCCTTTTCAGGATTTCCACAGCCTAACTAGCAGAGTCTCCATGGAAACCATGCAGTCATGCTTTGCACATCCCCAGAACTTTTTGTTCCTGACAAAGCTTGAAAAATCACATGCAGCATGGAGAGTTTAACACAGTGAACTAAACCCTGACCCACACTTATAAATGATAAACCCCAGCATACTGGCTTTATTATAAATGATTTCCTTACAAGATACTTAGCCAAGCTGGCAAAATGCTGCACCAGACAACAGAGGAGGAGCACAGCTCCAGAAGAGAGGAAACAAACAAACCAAAGCTAAACACGGAGTTTGGGGCTGGTTCTGCCTCCTTTGAAAGCACTGCGAGCACGCAGGTAGGAAAGAAGCAGAGAGCAGAAGCAGCACTTTGGAAGTGCCTGTCCCTGAAAACAGCATCCTTGGAGCCTTCCAAAGAGAAGTCAGTGCTCTTGTGACTCTCTTGTGTGTCACTGTGGCACTGTTTCACTTCTCTGGCTGGGCATCCTGGCCCTGTGGCTGCGTGGTGCCCCTGGGAGAGCCCTGGAGAAGGCACCTGAGTTGGCACAGCAGAGATGGTACCAACCACAGGAGGGGCACTGCTCTCCAAACTGGGTTCTCTGGCTTGCAGCTGGGAAACAGCAGGCTTGGAGGGCACACACGTGGCTGGTGGAGGGTAAGAAGGTGATGACCTGCTCAGCCTGGCTGGTCCCCATGAGGTTCTGCTGGGATGATCAGAGGTGATGGTCACTGGTTATGCTGACCCTCCTTATCCCTGCTGAGGCATGGAGTGAGTACTCATGCCATTACTCCCCACTATAAAGTGTTGACTACAGCCAGGAGGGCAGGAGGGAGATGCCAGGCACTGTGCCCAAAAATGAGTCCATGGAAAGCCCCGCTGCACGGCCAGCACCTGGCTCTCCCTTGTTCCTTGGCACACGGGATGTCTCCTCTCTTCCCCACGCTCGGGGAACCATTTGCACAAAGATGCTCCACGTGGGAGGAGCAGCCAAAGTCAGAAAGGTCACACACAGAGGAGAAGTGACTGCAGGAACTTCTCAGCCCTGGTGCAGATGAGCAAGAGCCTGCTCAGCGTGGTGTCTGGGGTTGGGAGAGAGGAGGTGACTCAGAGCCCAGGGTCACACTGTCAGCTGGGAGGGCTGCCAAGGCAGGCACAGACACACACTCAGCCCCAGCCGTGCTGAGCTCACTCCCTGCTTGGGGAGCAAGATGCAATTCATCTCAAG
Organism: Campylorhamphus procurvoides; assembly: GCA_013396655.1. Classification (NCBI taxonomy): domain Eukaryota; kingdom Metazoa; phylum Chordata; class Aves; order Passeriformes; family Dendrocolaptidae; genus Campylorhamphus; species Campylorhamphus procurvoides. Next base: position 33,289 of record WBMV01004342.1, on the reverse strand, counting down.
AGGATCAGAGTCCCCAGTGGGCTGAGCTGGTCATGTGGGAGCTGGCAGCTGAGAGCTCCCACCCCTGAGCTGCAAGTAATAAGGTCAGGATTACCAATCAGGATGGCTCAGGAGGTGTTTGGCACATGGAGTCCTTTTCCCCGTGGGATTCAGGAGGTGTTTGGCACATGGAGACCTTTTCCCCGTGGGATTCAGGAGGTGTTTGGCACATGGAGTCCTTTTCCCCGTGGGATTCAGGAGGCGTTTGGTACATGGAGACCTTTTCCCCGTGGGATTCAGGAGGTCTGAGCAGACTTTGTTTCCATGGGGTTTGCCTGGTGTGTCACCACAATGGATGGGAAACATTTCCCCAGCTCCTCGTCCTCCCCCAGTGAGGAGTGGGGCACAGTCAGCAGGAATTGGGTCTCTGGGGCCTTTTGGAGGGTAACCACAGGCCTGACAGATGTTGCCCTGAGCTGGCTGAGACTCTCTGGGGCTGGCCCTGGACAAGCAGCAAAATTCCCCTGCCACTGGTGCCCTTTGTGAAATTGTACACGTGTTGGCTTCAAAGCAATAAAACATCTTGGCATCTCCTGCTCTTTTATTTTCTTCTTTGCTTTCCTTGTGGTCAGGGATGAGACCTTCTGGCAGGCCAAGGAGCCATGGCAGCCTCAAGCATTGCCTTGAAGGTTCTAGAGATTATAATGGCTGTTTATCTGCTGCATACAACGTAAAATACAGTTGGCACTGGAAGGGCCATGTTATTAAAATACAATAAGACAACGACTTTGAAACTGAGGAAGGTGTGGAGATGTGTAAAGGGCAGGGTTTGGTGCCATAATTGTGGAGGTGAGGCAGGTCCTAGTGAAGGAGTGCTGGTCTCTTACCAGTTAGGCTTGGCTCCTGCCCCTTCTGCTCCACCTGAGCATTGCCATGTCAGTGAAGGTGACACCTGAGCTCAGTAAATAGCTCCTGGTTTCATTCTGTGATGGCCCTACATGATCCCAACCCTGGATGGAGAGAGCTCACAAAGCCACTCTGCCGTGGTCCAATGGAATGAGACCCATAAACCCCATTTTCTATGAGGTCTTTTGTTTTCACTATGGCTTCAGATAGACAAGGCAAGGGGAAACCAGCCCCTTCTCAGATCCATTGTTAAAATTCCTAGCTATGAGAGGTAAAATCCAAGCAGGATACTCATAGGATTTGCACTTTTGTGAAAAAGAGACCTCACAAGGACATGAATTGACATATAAAGGAGATGGCACGGGTGGGGCATCCAGGAACACAGACCTTTCTTTGAATTTCTAGAAGAAAAAGGGAGGCAAGAATGGACAGGTGAGGTGGCCACAGAGCTGACTGTGGGAGGTCCATGGTGAAGGACAAGCAGACACGAATTATCTCCTCTGGGCTCTTTTCAGTCCATTTAAAGCAGGAACAAACACACACCCCAGGTCAGCAATCTTTATCACAGAGCTCCCTGGGTTTGATCTGGCAGGAGATACCCTGCAATAAAGCAGAAGCCTGGCACGCCCTGCAGACATGGGCAGGCTGTTTACCCTTCCTCTGACTTCACTTTCTCCATCCTGACAGTGTTAATAGAAGGTACTTTATCAAGTCTTTCATAAAATATATTTATTGGCCAAGCTCTCCAAGAGCAATATATGATGGCCATCTTCCTCCAGGTCTGCCTGGAAGCAATAGGAACTGTCGATTTTCAGGTTAAAGTTTAATCAATCTTTAGGTTCTATGAGAGTTAAATATTATCCCAAATTGAACCAGCAGCTAAGCAAACAGATGATAAGCTTTTAGTGAACTCGGGAGGAGCAGAGAAAGAAATCCTCCCATGTGCTTTGTCTCCAGGTGGGCAGTGTTTATTCTCCTCCTGTGTTAGCAGCCAAAATCTGCCTCATGCTTAACTTTACACAGCCCAGGGACAGTCATGCCTGGCCCACCTCTATTATGAGCAAAGTCTGAGTAACTTCTGCCATTAAAAGCCTTTTCCTTCTATGGCTTATGTACTTCACAGATATTTCCATCAGAGAGGAATTCAGAAAAACTCTTCCCACTAGCTCCAAGGAGAGCCTTGGGCTCTTACAGAACCCTTTGAGACTCTACATCATTTCCAAATGCCTTCTGAACATAAAAACACATCACAAGGTGACAGTGGGTGTCAGATCTCACCCATCCCTCTCAGACACTGCCCTCTGATGTGCATGTTTGGAGGTCTCACCTGCTGTGCACACCCAGGGGACACAGACAGTGCTGGGGCACTGCTTCGGGTGTATCAAAATCACATTTCCACACTGAAAAAGGAACTGCTTATTTCCAAATATGAGTAAAAGCTCAAGAATTATGGAATCAAAATTCAGGAGCCAAGAATTAGTTTGCAGCCATCTAAAAAATGCCATTAAAAACCAGCTCTCCTGAGTGGAAGAAACCTATTTGTCTCATCCTGGAAGGAAAGCTGTGGACGAGACAAAAATAGCTTTCTGGTGAGTTCCTCTGTAACCCTAAAATCCACATGCCTCCTTCTTCCACTTGCATGTTCCCTTCTCAGCATCAAGCTGGGCATTCAAATGGAAGATTCTGGTGTGGATTTCCAAAGGAGAAGGATGAATCCAAGCCGGAGATCAATGTCAAGCACACTTGGAAGAGGCTGTGCAGTTTATATCCTGTAACCAGCATGTTAGGCTGATGGGTGAAAATTCAACCTAAGCTCTCAGGCTCCCACCTCAAAAGCAAGAAGAGACACTCAGAACCTCTGAAGAGGTTTCTGGTCTCCAGCCAGAAAAGGTCGTCATCGTGAAGAGATGGGCCAAGTGAGGAAAAACAAACAAAAGGGAGGCAACCTTGGAAAATCACATATTCTTTTTGTGTTTCACACAGAGCAGGTTTCTGGTGGATTTCAACACCCAGCTGCTTCCAGGAACAGAACAGACATGCACGTGCCTGCAAAGCAAAACACAGCTGGAGAGCTAATTTTAGGCCTACCAGTCTTGGCAACATCCCTTCAACAAACGAAGGATATAAGATTTGCATGCAATATGTGCAAACACCACGTTCCTGCAGGCCCAGTGAGAGGGTGGGGAGTGCAGTTTGCTCCAGGTACCACCAGGTGTGCCTCTTGGTACTTTTACCTGCCTGGGAAGGTTCCCTGCTCCTGCTCACAATGCAGTCCTTGTGGCTGAGAAACCCTGTGCAGAATCCCAGGAAAAGCCTGGTTCCAAAGTATATTCAGATGACATTACACCAGCATTCATCCCTTGGAAGGCTGCTGAGTGAGCAAACCTTTTTTTCTTTAATTAAAAGTGGTCTTCCTCTTTCCTTCAAAGAAGCAAATGCCAACACGTTTAAGGGAAGAAGTAACAGGCAATATGTTTGCACTTGGGACTGGGTTTCAGAAAGAATGAGACCACCAAGTCACAGCCAAGGTTTGGAAAGGGATTATCCTCTTAGTAAGAACTTCTTTTTCAGGTTCTGTTTGTACTACAGATGTAAAGACTTGTTTGGACTTAATTTAAAGCCCAAGAATGCTTTGGCTTTTAAACCATTTCCCTGATCCAACCAAGGCTGGAGATGCTCCAGAGGTTTCATGTTTTCCTTACAATCCTCAGACTGTCTTTCTGTCACAAGTGGCCAAATGTTCCAGCACCTGGAATTGTTAGGCCCATACCAGGATACAGAGGAAGACTTGTATTCATCTGCATTTTGAGAAAATGGGGAAAATCAAAAGCTGGATGTGCAGCTTTGCTGGCTGCCCTGCTAGTTCAGGCTTGCTCCAAACACATCTATCAGACACTTCTGTAAACTCTTCTCAGACTTGCATGACACTAAAGGTAATCTCAAATATATCTTTCCTTCCCTTTTTATCTTCCTTCACACAGAGGCATCCACCCCATCGTTTATGGGAGAAACAGACTGGATAATTTATGGAAACAAAAATAGTCGACTGAATTGAAATAAAACGCTTCAATGTGTGGCAACCATAACAAAGGAAATAAATTCTGTCATCACACAGACACTGGCTTTTACAAAAAAATGTGCCCACACCAATGAAAATATTAATTCCATCTGAAACTGCCTTCTCAACAAATGAGATAAGAAGAGCAGGCCCTTTTGACAGTCCACATGTTAAAAGATTGCAGGATTAAGCAATGCCTTCATCCTGGTGAAAATGCTATTCCCTAATTAATTTCTAATAGACAGGAGCATTTCATAGAATGTCTTTATCAATGCTTGAAACAGATGCATCAGAGCAGTTGCATTTCACCTTTGTTCCCAGCCAAACTAAAGGCAGAGCAAGTGAAATTATTTAATACTTTGATTTGCTGCATTTGTGGTCATTAACCCAGCAATGTGCCAGAGGAAGCAAATATTGAAAAGTATCTCTGATTATCACCCCTACCAGTTTAAAACAGAGGCTGCTTTGGGTGGTTCTTCTTGCCAGGTCAATCTAGACTATTGAAACTCATTCCTAAAACTAGAATTGGATCTGGCACCTCTCTCACCCACCAGGATGCAGAGAAGGGTACTGGCAGAGCTCAGTAAATAACATATTTTTAAACTCGGGGAAGATGCTGAAAATACAGCAAAGGCACAGCTAAGGTTGCACTTTCTATTAATGAAAAGAGTTCTGTTCATTTGACTTCAATCAGTTCACTCAAAGCTAAACAAACTCTGTATATTTTTAGACAACTCGTTGGTTTGTGTTTTGTTTTTTTTTTAAGTGCTTGTTTTACAACAAAACCGGTGACTTCAAAATTAAAAAGAACCTAATTCTGTCAATTTAAATGTCATCATTGGCAATGATGTCACTGCCTGTTATTTTAACAGGAGCATCCAGCTCCTACAGCTTGGGAATTTGGGGTTTCATGTCTCTCATCTTGTCTTTGGTCCTAGAAAGCATCATCAGTTCAGAGGCAGCATGAAATGAGTGTCAAATTACCCAACAAGGGCGTTTGTTTTGCTCCCTTCTCTGCTGGTTCAGTAAAGGAAGGCACACAGTTTATTCTCTGCCCTAGAGGAGGATACACCTGATCCCTGGACCCTGCTGGGGAAGGCACTTTGGCACCAGAGGGAAGGGAAAATGTTGGTTTAGCTCACAGAAATTCCTCCTCAATTCTGGTCACGTCACTGTGGATTTCTTTCCCAAATCAGTATTTTCATTAATGTGCATAATTTTTCCTTTCCCTGTGTTGTGGCTCTCTCCCCCTTCTGTTTTTATAACCTGCAGGAAGCATATTTCAAAAATATTTATTAGCTTATTAAATCAAATTACTCTCGCTCCTGCTGGACTGAGTTTTATGGAGTGCCCACAAAAATCAAAGAGCCTGTGCTACAGCAACAATTTGTAGTGATGGCAGAGAAAACTATCCCTTAATCTTTTTAATTAGCGACTGCAAATACTCCAGTTTACTAAATCAGAAACTATTGGCAAGAATTAGCCAGTCTGTTCAAGTGCTGTGGCTCAAGACTGGAAAACGAACAGTCTTGGGGAAGACTGGCCAAAATGAATAAGTGTATTTGTTGAAAGCTCCCAGTGAAATGATCAGCAATGAAACAGTCACCAATATGGACCTGGAAATATCTGTAATTGTGCTTTACATTTTATAAGTCATTTGAGTCAATGAGACAATTGCACATCTCTCTTATTGCTGGTTTTTTTGAGTTCAGATGAGTCCAGGATACAACAGCATATATATATATATATATATATATATATATATTTTCACTGCACTTGATTTTAGATATAAAATTGATGTGCTGGACAACAAGGGAAAACATGCAATAAGTCTGGGAAGAGGCCTTAAATCCTCAAGGTGATGTTTGATATGTTATATATACTATTTTCATCTATGTATGTGTATATATAAATGAATATGAAATTAAAGTATTTCCAGGAGTCTGATAAAACAGCCACAGGAAAAGCAAATTTGCTGCCACTGCTGATTTTGCACCGAGGTTCAGAATTCCCAAAGTGCCTGGGAGAACCATTCCTGAATGCTGGACTTTGTGGAGCTCATTACAGGCAAAGCTCATCAGTTGCAAGATTAGAATTGATTTAATGAAATGGTCACACCTGCCCCCAACTTAGAATTTGGAAGAGATGAGATGAAAGCATGTAAGTTGTATTTATTTCCAGCATTTAACCAGGAAGATATGGGGGTTTCCTTCTGCTTTTTTGCATTTCCCCAATATTTAAGTTTTATATTACAAGTTCACGTGTTGCATGTTTTCCCTGCAGCCATTCTTTGGTGCTCAAAGCCAGTTCAATGAAGTGTTTTGTGAACTTCTTGAAACTGAAAATGTGGGGCTTCCAAACCAGACTTCCTTCCTCCTTTTCATTCTCCTCACCTTTCCTGTAATTGCATTTCAGTTTTGAGCTGCTTTCCATAACCCAGCCTTACATTACAGGCTTGATTTGAAAGCCCAACAGCTTCTCAAAGAGCAGAAACAAAACCTTGTGTGAGAAATAAGGAATTCCATCCCATGCCCACCTTCAGTGCAGCCACAGGGGGAAGGCAAGACTTTATTCCTGAGTCACAACAGCTTAACCTGAGACTTGGGAGTGTGTCATGGGCACTTTGAGACCACCAAAACAGGACACCTGGGAGTTGAGGAACTGCTGTGGAACCTCATTGTGAATCAAACACCCTCATCTGGGTGATGCCCAAGCAGCTCAGTGTCCTGTGCCAGGGCACAGGCTCTCCAGGAAGCCTCAGGACACGGGGGCATCGGTGGGTACCAAGGCAAAAGCAGCCCTGGGGGGAAGGCAGAGGCAGGAAAACATCTGGATGGGTTCAGGGGTTATTCTTGCTTGGGTTCAGGAGTTATTCTTGCTGTGCCATGGGTGCCTGCAGGAGCAGGGGGAGCTCTCCTCTGACTCCCAGGGCTGGAAGGTGGGTGCAGCTGGCACAGGGAGCCAAATGCAAGCTGACAGCAGGCAGTCTGGTGTCACAGCCGTCTGCATTCCTATCGATCCGAAGGCTTAGTCTGCATTCTGGCTTTATCAGCCCCTGGCATCACCACTGCCTTCTCCTCTCTCTCATCCCTCTAACCTGGAAAGCACTTCTGAGGGTGCTGAGAGACAGGTATCAAAGATGCACTGCCTGAGAAAAGAACAACGTGTCTCAGAAGAAGCAGCTGCCTGGCACCTTTGAAGAAAGTTTGGTGACACTTTTTCTATTTAATTAAAAAAAGAAAATATTCCTCAATATATACATGATGTTCCAGCCTTGCAGATCATTTCAGAAGCTCTTCTGACAGTGGTGGATTTTAATGAACCTCTTATCAAGACAGACAATGTGTGTATGTATAGGCATAGATCTCACTCTTGTTAACATCAGAGAGTGAAAGGGGTGGCGTGCAGGAAGATTTATTGCAGGGAATTAGCCAGATCCACAAAACAAAGCAAAACAAGCCTGAATCACTGGCACAGAGGTTTTTGCTCCTAATCAGCTCATAAACTCAGAGTGCTGACCCAGGCAGTGGGGTTGATGAAAGGGTGATCTGCCCAGACTGTGCTCCATTTGATTTAATTATTCTTCTTCTGTAGCTGTCACATCCACAAAAAAGCCATCTCGAGGAATGAAATAAATAAAATAAAAATCACTGCACCACTGAAAGAGCGATGGGATAAAAACCAGGTGACTCTGCCAAAGGGGACCAAGAGACAGGTTTCATTTTGCCACGTTGCTATTGCAGTTTTAAGGAAGAATAAATACACCTTGGTAGGGGGAGTGAGGGTTTAAAACAGCAGTGTCACAGTCAAGCAAGACTGAAAACTGTCCCTTGCATCTTCTTATGGCACACTGAGGCAAAAAGATACCCTGTTGGTGTTAGCAAAAATACCTCAGACACTGCTAAGAGGTAAAACAGGAACAGGCTCTTAAAACTGTGCTCTCACCCACAGCTTCTCACCAGGGGCTCAAAGTGAAGCTGTAATTAAGCTCAAAATACTAGAGCTGCTCTGATCCTGGGTATTTAACATTTAAATTCTGCACCACAGAGCTACTGAGGCTGGCATTTCATGGCACAAGCCCCCAGTTGTCATGCTGGTATTGTTCCTGATGGGAATTCGTGTAAGGGAGAATTGCTTACAAAGAAAAGGTAACCCCACATATTTTCTGTGACTCTCCCAACTGGTGGGGGGGTTCAGATAACACCAAAACCCAAACAGTCTGCAGATCTTACCTAGGCAAATGTAAGCTCCTTAGCTCAACTCTGATATTTATGATAGGCTTAACCCAGCAAACAGATAAATTGGGGTGAGTGCCCAAAGACCACACAACTGCATGGAGGCAACAAAGACCACACAGGCACCTTTTTCAGGCACAGGACACCGGGAAACTAAGGATGTGCCAAAAACAATTTAGACTATTGAGCTGAACAAATAAATAGCGGTCATTAGAGTTGAATAATGAGCCCCAAATCCAAACAAACAGTCCAACTTAGCAGGCAAAAGCTTCCCCAGTTTACTTTGGCATTACTTTAATGTCACCTCCGTGCTGACAGAATGGGGGAGGTCACAAGTCCCCTCCAATCCATAGAAGGTTTTGGCATTGATTTCTCTGGGGTGATCATTCCACCCAATGATTTAAAGCAAACAAGATCTACAGCAGCTCTTCACACACTGAGGTGAATCTACCCCAAAGTTGAACAAATACAACCCCAGTAGCAAAACACAAAAAGCACAACTGCAAGAGACAAGTCCACATTAACAACTGGTGCTCCAAGAAAAAAGGTCTGGCTTTAAGCATGATTGGAATAATTATGGGAGATCCCATGCAGGCATTGGAAAGCATGGATTCTTCTTTCTAAACCTTTCTGTTGGAAATACAGGGCTAAATCTGTCTGACATTCAAGGTACTCCCTGGTTTCAACAGCACAAGTTGACTTTAGAAATCAAGACAAAGCACTCCTGAATTTCCTGTTGGAATAAAATGGTTTAAACCCCCCGTGAACCCTGTGGGGTTAGTGAGAGATAAATGAGAAGAGCAAATTCATCACCAGAGAGCTTCAAATCTGTCCCTGTGCCTATACAGAGACCTTCTCTAAGGGTAAATACATGGGGAGCAAAACAAATTGCAGCAGTACTATGTCTTATTACTCCATAATTCCAATGATAATTTCTGGATTCATCATTTATACATTAGATAATTCCAATGATAATTTCTGGATTCATCATTTACACTCAGCACAGGCACTGATGCACCAGAACATATAAAATCCTACTGTTACTGCACTATTCCACATTTCCAATTAAACTTTATCTGCCCAAAGTGCTCCTGCATTACTGGCTATCTGTAAGGCAGCAACTTGATATTTGCATAGAGCTTTGTACATCCCAAAAGCTTTGCAAACAATAACCAAGTAAGCCCCCCAAATAGCGGGTGCAGGAAGAGGAGAAGTCAGGAATCCCCCTTCTACAGGTGAGGAGAGGGAAGCAAACTAAGCAAACATTCATAAAGGATTGCAGAATGCCAAATCAAGGGCTATAGGTTTGATAGTAAGTTTTTAATTAACTTGTGATTTCTGGTTCTTCACCCTTGGGTTCAGCTAAGCCAAACTTGGTACCAAGCCGTGTTTTCAGCTCTTTCTCACACGACCCCAGATCCCTTGAGTTCTCAGGATGGGTATTCAAAACCCTTTGCAAACTTCCAAACACAACTTTCCCAATAAAAACCACATGGCAAAACTAGCCCAAAATTATCTGCTAATCACCAGGGAAACTTTGTGAAGGGAAAAGGAGAAAATTTACTTTCATACCAGCACTGTCCTTTAACTCTTATTCCTCCTGCTGAGCCCTGGATCTTTCTAGGCAAAAAGGAGCATTACATTTTCTCCTGCCTAGATTGAATGAGCCCAGCTCTTCTAAGATAAACTCCTCCTTTTCCCACTTGCCCAAGCAGCCTGTCCCTGCTCCAGGCTGAGGTCAGTTTTTGCCAGTGGAGATGACCAGAACCACACAAAGCCTTCTAAAGGAGAGCCCAGTGGACAAAACTCCCCTTTCCTCCCTCTTGGCTGAAAATCATCAGTCAGATACATCTTTGCACTTTCTGCCTGTTCTTTCTTTCCTGGTCACATCACTTCAGAGGCTCACAGACATTCTGTGATTGACTAATAGGCCAGTCTTGTCTTTCTCCTTCTCTGTCATTTACAATGGATGGATTCCCATTTTAACATAAATTCTTATTAGCCCCTAAGTGATTGCCCATGCCATTACATTCTATTGCTCAGTTCCTTAAGATCTCATCTCATGTAGCTGAAGGATATTCCATTAATCCCCTGCATTAAGAATGCATCACAAATTTGTCACTGGTAAAGGAAGGGCACTTCTGTAAGTTACAAGATGATTATACACACAGGTGTGTGGCTTTGAAATTAAAAACAAAAGCAAAGGGGAGGTCACAAGAAAGGTGAAACAAATCACTCAACTACACACTTCAAGCCTTGTAACATAAGGCTGCCTGTACCTGCTCTTATTTTTGAGTGTGTGGTGACACTGCTCCCCTCTCGAGGACCTAAATGCCTTTATCATGCTCAGCAAATGATTCTTACATCAGTTCTCAGAGATCTTTCCATCATCCTTTCTGATCATCCCTCACCCGTGGAGAAAAGAGAGTCTTTTCAGGCATTCTGGCCAAGGTTTCCTAAAAAACTCCAGGCTAAGGGTGCTAATGTGTGAGAGAGACCCTTATTCCAGATCTGGCCAGTGACATTATTTCACACTCCACTAGGACTTGATTTAACATGATAATATTCCAAGTCAGTCAGGCCAGGGCAATTTGTATGAGTGAGATTTTGGGGGTCTCACTGAAATACACACTGCAAAAAAAACCCCAACCCCTTCATGACAAGGCTGCCCTGAAAGAGGAATAATAAAGAGTGAGGGAGTGTCCCCAAACCAAATCAAACTTGGCAGGGCTGAGTTTCCTTGTGAATTTAATTTCTAGCATCTCCTCCCCAACAGCCCGGCCTCAGCTGTCTCTCCCCCTGTGCACACTTCATGATCTTGCTGAGCAGATAACCAATCTCGGCTTGATTTACAAGGCCTTTTATTGTCTGAGCTGTCTATAATTTTTTTAATAGAGCTTCACTTGATATTGCGGTAAAGCGAGGTTCGTTTTCCATATTTAATGCAAAAGTGAAAACAAGCCAATAAAGACACCAAAGCACCGATTTGCCAAACTGTTCTGCTCGGTCTGAAATACCTTACGTGCCAAATATCTGTGAAACAAATGCTCTGTGTCTAAGTTTAACACCAAAAAAGAAACCCTAAGAGCGTGCTTATCACCCATTTTGTGTTTTGAATTGTGGATTGTTTTCTCTCTTATTATCCCCACTCAGGAGGGCTCGCTCAGGTAGAACCAACCTGTCCCTCCCTGTCACCTCTGCATTTTTAAGCCTCTGTACACTGTTGTTGATGCCTTATGGTGATTCTTTTCGCTGCCAGCAGAGCCTTTGGCATCCCAGTGGTCATTAATCCATTGCATCAGCCGGCTTAATTGGGGGAGGCCGCTCTGATTTCCAGCCTCTGCCCCTCTCCCACCCCACAAGGTTGAAGGGATGTCCCAAATCTATAGTGTTTCTACATCTGAATGGGGCATAGAAAAGCTATTTGGTCAGATCTGGTTAATTGGGGGGACTTGTGGTTTAGTGGTTAGGAAGGGGTCTAATCAGGGGGAGAGGAGGATGGAGAGGAGGAAGGAGGGGAGGGAGGCAGGGGGGCTCCTTTTTTTATGAAAATGTGGACCTCCCTACAGTAATTCCCCTTCAGCTGCTGCCTCACAGATGGACCTTTTAATTGAATTTTCTTACAGGCCTGAGGGAGGGAGTTCATTTCAGGTCAGGTGAGGCAATTGAAGTGAATCTAATAGCTCTGGTTTCTTTTCACTGGGAGCAGAGGGAAGTGTGTTGTTTTGTTTTTTTCTCCCCTTTCCCTCCCCCTCCCCAACGCCTTTCAGCTCAGCTAAAAAGTTTCAATTAAAAATTGAAACACACACATGGTGATTTCCAAGGATTTGTTGTCTTCATTTTGCCACTGGTGGCAGCAAGGTCAGCAGTGGGAGAAACCTGGAGCAGTTTGCATCCTGTTCTGGTTTTGTTCCCCCCAGGAGGAGGAATGCAGCACGTCCAGGGTTCACAAAAATGGCACAAAAGCATCCTCTTAACCTGTGTTGGCAAACACAAGGAACCTCTTCCAGATCTAGAGACCTGTCGTGAGTGAGTTACCAAATTACTCATCCCTGTGGCATTTTTTGTAGTATTATAATACTTTTCAGGCAGATGAGTCCCTGCCTCAATGGGTTTGTTTTTAAACAACTGAAAATTAAGGGGGAGCCATCCCAAATAAAGCTCTCTTGAGCACAGCTTGCTGTGTCTGTACTGGATAAGAAAGGCTAGGCTTAAAACCCAAATCTTGTGAAGGACCAAAAAGTCCTTCCCAAGCTGATTTTCCATCTTGCAAAGATTTCCAGAGCTGAGTAAGCCAGGCTAGCAAAAGGACATTAATCCTGTGTTAGGTTTATTCCTAACTGCACATCCCACCATCAAGAAGGGACCTGAGAGCCCCTGGAGCTGCCAGGGCAGAGCATGGAAGTGAACAGCTCTCCTGAACAAACTCGCTGCCACCAGCCTTGACTTCTCCATGCAACACTTTGCACCTTCACTGAAAAACTGGAGCGTTCAGCACACTCAGAAAGTTGGGAAAATACCTCTTTGGGGCTGTTCTGATGAAAGGATGACATCCCACAGCTTGTTTTGTTGCTTTCAGCCTAATATAAATGAGGAAATCTGGGAGTGGAGATCTTCCAGGATGTGAAAGGGATCTACAGGGAAGCTGGAGAGGGGCTCTTCATCAGGAATTGCAGTGATAGGAGAGGGAATAATGGGCACAAATTGAGAGAAGGGAAATTTAGGGTAGATATTAGGAAGAAACTGTTTACTGTGCAGGTGGTAAGACACTGGAAAGGTTGCTCAGGGAGGCTGTGGATGTCCCAACCTTGGCAATGTTCAAAGCCAGGTTGGATAAGTCCTTGGGCAACCTGGCCTGGTGGGAGGTGTCCCTACCCAGTGCAGGAGGAGTTCAGACTAGATGATCTTTATGGTCCATTCCAACCCCTTAACATTCCATGACTCTGTGATAAGCAGAGCACTAAGGCCACAACCAACCAAACAGAAAGACTGACTAGGTTACTTCATGGCTTCATTTCTCATAAATTGCTTTGACCACAATTTATAGGTAAAAACGACTCATATATTCTGTGTTAACATCCATATGTTTCAGTATTTCACATATTGCAATGACACTTCATTTCCAAATGCAACTCCATTTAACTTTAAATTTCCAAATGCTAAAGCTGCAATGGAATGATTTTGAAACTTTTTTTGAGGAGGAAGAGGAAAGGGAAGCTCTCACTTGGCATAGCTCTACTTGCAATATCAAATAGCAAATGTGTGTATCTGTGCAAAGCAAATAGCAAATGTCTGTATCTATGTAAATTGAAGCTAAACCACAGGGTAAAGCAGCTCCTTTTGCAGTTGGGTCTTGCATCCTAAACCATTCTGGGAGTTGTCAGACAAGGCCACCTAGCATTTGGCTTCCCTGCTGGCATTTCCAGCATCGTCTCATTCACAGGCTGCTTTATTTTATTTTATATTTTTTAAGACCTAACAACGTACATAGGAATGGGATCCATGTCCAGAGATTAAATTTGGGGCGAAGTTCCAACAGAAGCCTTGGGTCTCCCTGATTAATATTCCCTTTATGGAGGCCCCAAGTGGAAACAAAGGTGGGAAGCCGTGGCATCCCTGCTGCCAGGGGAAAGGAGGGTGGGTTAATCACCCAGCCGTGCAGCACTGCAGCAGAAGGGGCAAAAAGGCACACATTTAGGACCAGATGCTTCTCCTTTAGCTGAAAGCATGATGAAAGCACTTGTGCTGCAAACTGCAGCCATCCCTGTGTTACAAACACAGCAGTTTGTAATGTCCCTGCCCCTGCAGGAGCACAGAGCACGTTCTGGGGGTATAAACAGAGGTGAGAAGGGGAAAAGCAGCACTGGGGAAAGCTCAGCCTGCACAGGAGGATGTAAACCTGCATTTGCTGCTCTAAGGAAACTGGCTTTGGTGTCACAGCATCCCATAGGTGCCCTAAAACTTTTCTACCCAGGAAGAAAGGGCACTTTAATTAATTTAATTGGATTAAACCCCTGTGTGGGATTGACCACGGGCAGCAGAGTTGTATTTGTCTTGAGACACCACCATCTCCATGCAGAACCAGGAAGATTTCTTTCAAATACAAGGAAGAATTCTGAAAAAACCCCACTGCCCATTCCAAGGAATCAGCTGAATGTTACAGGACAGCTCCTGCTACAAGAGAGGGGTTTGTCTATAGCAAACCCCTTCCTTCAGCAGTTTGAAGAAAGCTTGAACATATTCCATTGGAGATGCCTGCTGGACAAACATTGCATATATCCATTCTCTAATAAAATGTCATTTTGAAGTGTTATATTTTGAACTTTATATATCAAAAGGGTTTTTACTGCCTGGACAGCTTTAAAAAGAAGAAAAGGGAAAAGAGAAAGAAAAAGGGACAGATTGTCAGTTAAGACAGCATTTCAGTCTTAAAAGGAAACAAAACCCAAGCTCAATTTTTCTCATTGTTCCCCCTCTTGTGAAGCACCCACGCCCATAAAACTGCCTGGTACTGAGAGAAAGGATTAAGTCTTTAGGCACAAGACGTTTCACTTCTTGTTGGATCCTGAAAAAACTACGATATCCAAGTCTCCAGCAAAGGACAGCGGTGGCAGCTCCTCAAAACCACAAAGAGCTCACAGAAACGAAACAGAAGGCAGAGCTGTTTGTGGGCGATCCAGACATAAAAGAGAGCACATGATGTGACATGCACTTCACTGTTCAGGGACTAACACACCAGCCTGCCCACTCCAGAAACCCTGAATGCCTCTGTCAAGTGCATCTCCCATATAATAACCTTCTAGAGATGCAAAGAACTAATTCTAGGAAACACCTAATAATGGAAAAGCATAAGCTTTAAAATTACTAATGGATAAAAGACAGGGAGCCAGGAGATGGAATCTTTTTCTCTTGAAAAATGGGTCCAGTTCCCCTTTACATGACAGGAACAATAATTGAGTAGGATTAGATGTCATCCATGAAAATACCATATTTATGGCTCATTGTGATCCATTCATTGGTTTATGGATCCAGAGTCCCAGGGGCGGTGTCACAAATCCCCATCATGTCCCCGAGCCGTGGGTTTTGCATTTGGCTCTGCATTGCTGCCAGCAGACACAGAGAATGCCACGGCCCCAGCCAGCTCCCAGGGGAGCACAGACACAGCTCAGGTGGCAAACACAACCTCTGGCCCCCCCCAGGCTGCCAGCTCAAAGAGCTGCTCTGACACAGTTTTCTCCCCAGTCATCAGAGATCTTACACATCGACCACTTAGAAGAGTCCAAGATTCATCTGTGATACATCTCTTATGTCATATAGAGCCATTTCTTCCTTTGCCAAAAGATGGCAGAAGCCCAACCCTGATTTTGGCCATTGGGCTACCCAGAGACATCACTAGAGCCACATCTCACAGACCTGACCCCAGTTGTTATTTCTTCCTTCCTACATCAGGAGCCAGCCTGAAGTAGCACACTGATATGTAATAACCCTCCCCATGCAACATTTCCTGTGTGGCTTTGGACCAGATCTATACTCCGACTTCCCCCTGGAAATTGAGGGGTTGTTTTTTCCTGGCAATGCTTTCCTTTTAGATTATCCATTTCCTGAGACAAATACCATTTTTTATTTCATGCCTGCACCAGACTCTGCTAGGCTCCAGTCTTTAAGGCAATATCATAAGAGGATCTCAAAAAGGCAGTGGACAGGACTTTATAGCTTATACAGATTACATATGTCTGCTGGTTAAGGGAGGTGCACTTTGCTAAAAAGCCTTCCTCATAAATCATTAATTAGGTATTTACAAAGATCTCAGCTGCCCAATGTTTGAAGCTTTAATGAAGACAGGAGGAGCAGTTAGAGGAGTTGTCATGTTTCCTTAGACATGCATCTCAAACAATGATTTTGGGTGTTGGTCTATTATTGAAAGTTACAATAAACTAATAAAATTCTCCATGCAGCACTCTGGCTTGACTGTCAGTATGAACACAGTGCTATCTGCAGCTACAGGAAACTGCCAGTAGCCTAAAATCATCAGTAATCCATAGGCACAATGCTCTAATGAGAGTCCAAAAATTACTCCCTAATTGTGAGAGCAAAGACTGATGGGCAAGAAAAAATGACCCAGAAGTTCAACAGCATCTCAACCTTCAATTTTCCTTTGCTTTACCTTTTCTTAATTTAAAATATTTTGTTAATATAAGTTGATTGACAGTCCTGGAACTCGTATTCCTAATATATATATATATATGGTTCCTATTACACTCTTTCAGTTCCCTTGGGCCAAGTTGAAGGGTCTGGAGAATCTCCCTTGAGACTTGAGAGGGCACCTCATTAATATGTACTTCATTAATATGCACTAATGTCTAAAGGATGGGTGTAAAAAGGATGGAACCAGGCTCTCCATGGTGCTGCCAAGCAGCAGCACAAGAGAAACGTTGGAAATCTTACTCAGGCCAAATATATTTCCACTGGAGCCAGGGAAATTTTCTATCCCTTGCTGGCCCCTTTTGTTAAAGATGAAAACCTGAACCCCAATGTAATTTCATAATGGTTTTATGAAAAGCTGTAAGCAGGACTGCCTGTGCACCATGCAGACTGAAGAACAAGTGGTGCCTCTGGCCTTTCAGGGGTTTGGGAATGTGTTTAGACTTATGTAAGATATTATTTGTCTTAAGTGATTTCTACAGAGCTGTCCTGAGTGCTGGGAACAGAGGTGTGGGTGGCTCCAAAGAAGGCACATCCTCACCCCCAGTTTTCTCCCAGCTCCCATCATATCTTTACTGTCCCCAATCTGGACAACAAACCTTATGTGTCCTCCCCACCAAGGCCTGGAGGGTTTCATCACCTGCTGAGCTGGGTGCACCATGGAGGATCCAGCACTGCAGGGGTTAAAAAGTGCCCTTTTCCACCCAGGCGACTCCTTTGAAGCCATTAGTCTATTGTCTAAATCCCTGCTAGTTTGGAGGATTACAGAATAAATACCTTGGAATGGCTCTGGAGGAACCTGGCCCAGGGGGGTCACCCTGACTTGGGTTTGTGTGTTCTGTCCCAAGGGACAAAAATCAAGCACGTTAAATGCTTCATGAATGTGAAACGGGCAGAGTTTGAAGCTCAGGAGCTTGTCCTGAATGCCACCTCAGTGCCACCTGGTTAGAGAGGGCTGCCTTCAGCTGGCACATTCACACAGGTTCAGAATTAGACTAATAATAATAATAATAATAATTGTTCTGTATGTGTTGAGGTGGGGCTTATCCAGCTGGATGCATTAGAGGAGAGCACAGCCAATAAAGACATGCATAATTGATGCAGAAAAGATTTCTCTTCTATTAAAAAGAAGCTCTTTTAAAAAGTAGGTTGGTCTAATAAGACACTTACAGACCCTTCAGAGCTGAATGACACCAAATAACCACACAATTTCACTCCACTTGCCTCCAGGTGAGAAAGATATTAATGGGATTTATGAGCAAGGAGAATAACTTATAAACTCATCAGACTCCCTTCAAGGCTGTCACCTGACAAATCATCTGAAAGCAACTCTGCCCTCTTGGGTGAAAAAAAAAAGAAAAAATTAAAAACAAAGGACATCCTTTCACTCTCCACCCATTCATTTAGGCAGTGAAAATGGAATTTCTGCAGGCTCTCTTACCCTCTGCTCTGCCTCATTCTATTTTCCTTTTCTTTTTCTAAGCTAGCAGAGCTTTGTGCCAACTTACAAGGGCCTGGCTCTTATAGGTAATTCTGGCTGATTTTATCTATTGCTCAGCATACTCTGAATTAGTTGTACTTTCCACTAGATATTTTGGTCAAGTTTTGGGGTGTTTTGTTTTTATACCACGAGAGTTTTCATTCCTGGCAGAGGCCCCAGTAGCACTTACTGAAGGATGAAGGAGAAAAGGAATACAAGAATTGCTGCCATTTAGTATCTGAAAAAGTTAATAGCAACTGAAAAATACTGACATTTGCACAGACACACAAACATGCTGCAGTATTTGGCTGTTTGCTTTGGTGCATTTGTTAAGCTGTTCATTAAAAGTATTCATAAGATTATTGTGATTTTTAACAATTATTTTATTTTTTTCATTAACCATCCCCTAGGGAATTACCCACTGCGCCCCATCTCATAAATATAAACCTTTGACATTTTGGGAGAAACAAGCACATATTCCACTAAATTACATTTGAAGAAACACCTTAAAAGTTGAATTTCCCTTCTCATTGTTGCACTAGGGCTCTCCTTTACTCCTGCTGAACACACATTTACATTAGGCAGGTGATAATTTTAAAGGAACTTCTCGAATTTATTCTCTGTGGATTTGGTGTAGAAAACCAAGTTTCTCCCCAAGCCAAAGCCTTGAAAAATCCCATGGGAGGGGATGTTCTCAGCCAGTGTGACATCTTGTTCCAGCAGCATTGGGAACACATCCTTATCCCAGTGGGGATGGGAACGTTCTGGAACCTCTCTCATCACCAGAATGATTCCCCCTTCTTGCCCTCATAATGAGTTTCACTCCANTCCTTATCCCAGTGGGGATGGGAATGCACTGGAGCCTCTCTCATCACTCTTGCCCTCATAGTGAGTGTCACTCCATCTCATCTCTGCCTCTCAAAGATTCTAAGAAACAGCAACCTTGCTCCAAAAATAAAGGAGAAAATGATGTCTTTATGTCCCCCTTTCTTGCCCACCCTGTGGTCAGGCAGCTGCTGCCCCGTGGCTTGGCAGGTTGGAACCAGGGCTCAGAGTGTATCTCCTCACCCTGCAGTGATTTTATCCCATTTCTGCCCTCCCTGCTACAGATGAGGCCGTGTTTATTAAGGAACTCCATTAGTCATCCCCCCCACCCCCAATGCCTCCACCTAGCTGCAAAAATGGGTTTTCCTCCAGGGCTAGAGCAGCAGCTGGCACGCTATTTCTTTCTGAGGTGTAGCCAAATAATGGCCTTTTGCAGGGGGATCTGTTTCATCTCTTTTCTCCATATGTTCCTTTCAATTGAGGGGCTGAATACACTCATTTTCACAGTAGCTATCTGAGTGTTTTTCCTTTTTTTGAGGCTATTACTGAAATGAATAAATGTGCACAAGGCAATGAGGCACACGAGTCAGGTCAGTACACCAGACCTTTCCTTTGGCAGTATTTTTCCAGGAGAGCTGCAGAGAGGGGGGTTCATCTGGGCCAGAAGTTGATCCCCTTGTTTGGGGCACAGGAAGGTTAGTCAGGTTTTATCTGAGACAAGAGAACACTCTTCCTCCAACAATATTTTCCTAAAAGGATGCAGCATCCCTGGTCCAGAGCACAGCATTTCCTGTAGTAAAACTACTTCAATTTGGGGCTACAACTTTTTACCAAGGTACAGCAAAGCAGGGCAGATGAATTAAATGAAGTGAATTCAATGAATTAAATTAAGTGAAACAAATAACAAGCAGCAAGGACTGGAATCTACAAGGAAGTGCATAAACTGAGGAGGGATTTGAGGAGACTGACACGAGAACAGCAGAGATTTCAGAAGATGAATCTTTGCAGGGATATTTTACACGGAGGAAATGTGAAAGCTGAAGAGGCCATAGAGGAGAATGAAGGCATCAGTATGAAGGATTGCAGGACTGAGATTGTCACTGCCCACAGTGATGGGATCAAAATTCACAGAGTTCCATTTGACTTCGGAGCAGGAGGAAGGAAGTGCTCCCAAACCTGCCCAAAACTGCTGCAAGCCTGTTCTGGCAGCACATTGAGGTCCTCCCTGCCAAATGCCAGGTGTCCTGCTTTTCCTCTGCAGAACTAGGGATCACAGATCTTTATTTAAGGACAGGACAAACAGATCACTCAAAACAAGCCAAACAGGGGGAAAGCCCCAAGTCACACCCCAGAGAACTGAAAGCCTCGAGAGGGTACACAAGAACACACTTGGAAATATCTGAGGTGTGCCAAGATGCATTTCTGACACCGTTCAGAACTGCCTCCAGTGCTCAGTTTGCACTCCCTGCAGCATGGCTGGGGAAGAGAAAACAAATGGCACACCAGACCACACAGAGAAGCAATATGGTTACCAGCAAAACATTTATTATTAGCTTAGCAAAAGAAACACAAAGGCTTCTTGTCAGAATTTCCCCCTCTCCTTGCTGTCCTCTCCTCTCGTCCATCATTTTCCTTGCCTGGGCTGATATTTTACAGCTCCACAAAGCTGTAGTTTATTTAAAGTGGCATTTCACAGTGAAATCTCACTCTCATTATTTAAAAGCAACTAGCCTAAGTCTCAAAAGCAAGACAATAAATGCACCTCCAGAACAGGCTCCAACAATACCACAGGTCTGGAATTTATCCTCATCAGCTGAGGTCACCTCATCACTCAGAGGAGCTGTGTCCAAGCGAGGACAAGGGGACAGGAAATATAGACACCCACACCAAGGAACAATAAATTCCATTTTCTCTGCAGTGCTGTTATGTATTTCCCCCTCACAGTTCATACTTTTCATCTATATTCCCTTTGCTCCCACTGGCTGGGCTTGGAATGTTTCTTACACCAAAGATTCTCCAGCTTTTTATTCTTTTTTGCTTTCTACCCAAAACTACCTGTTCTCTCTGTACCTTCTGCTCTCTCCTTGCATCCTGCCCACCTCAGGCAACTCTCCCTGCTCCTCTGGCACAGCATCACAGGGTGCAAGCTGAAGAATAAACATGGAAGGAGGGAAAATTCCCAGCACAGGCCTTAAACAACCCCAGAGTGCTGCCTCTGAGCATCAGCCCCTTGCAGGCTTTGCAGCATTTTCCACCTTGTCCAGGTTTAAATCCAAGAGCAAGGTCTCCACTCCCGCTCTGTCTGTGGGAAGGAGCCTTCCCAAACAGCACACACAGTGCCAAGGAGAGAGAAGAATAACCAAGGAGACAACTCCATTTCTCTGGCAGGACTCCCTGGCTTCACTCAGAATGAGACTGACTTTGTTGCTTTCAACATTTTCTTCCATTTCGAAATATTTTACTCATTAGCAGCTTCCTTCTGCTCCAAACAGGAGACAGCAACCAAGTTCTCCTCTTGCTAAGAGCTCTGGAAGAGCTGCCCTTTTCCCCAGGCATGTCTTGCCAGGATTATTTTGGCTCTCTTTGTTCCCTGCTCGCTCTCTGGTGAATCTCACCTGCCCTCGGATGTTTGCACACAGTTTTCTAGGCTGGTGATTCACACACAGCCCTTTGCCATCCTCAGCCCTGCCTCTCCATCCCACATTTTCCCTTCATTTACCTGCTTCATTTTTACCTGCTTCATTTAGCTCCAGCTTCCTCCAAATTAATTTTTTACTCACTCCTCTCCTTTTCCCCACAAGGTGTGCCTATATCCCAAACCCTGATGCTTCTTCAGTTCCAACATCATCTAAAAGCCACCCTCTGGGTTTCATACTCTCATTTTTCCTCACTTTCTCCTGGGGCTCTTTCACATGCACTGCCACATTTCAGTCCTGACTGGAGAAAACCTCCAGAATCATCTCATTTGACCTGATAAAATAACCTTCATCAGACCTCACTGCTCACTTCCCATGTGTATCTGGAACAAACACAAGCATCTAATTCCTAAATTCAAAGCTTTCTAGCTCAGATTCTCCTTTGACTCCCCACTCAGTCGCACCTCCTGGTGTTCCTTCTCCACCAGCTACTGGAGAGGAAATCATGGTCTTGGCTCACAGATTGCTTGTTGCTCCAACTACTGATGCAATGAGCATTTAACCCCATAAACACATCAATATCACCAGCATTTCCTGACAGAAATTGCAGTGATGACACACTGCCCTCCAAAACAAACCCTACAGAGGGCAGGGACACCTTCCCAAAGCCACCCCAAGCCAGGCAGGAAAGCAATTTCTTACCACCTTGAAACCCAAACCTCCAAGAAAGACTATTCCATGGACATGACCAAAGACAGCAGCATCCCTTTGGATGGGGACTAATTGCCCTTCCAAGGGTGACAGTCACCATGCAGCAAGATCATCACGCTGTGCCAGGGGTCATGATAAAAACCAAACCTTCCTGTGCCTCTCCCAAGCAATTTGAGGGAAAGATGTGGAAGAGATGAGTGTTAGAACGTTCATGATGGGACTGTGGCAACCCAAGGACACGCAGCAAGAAGTGAGGCAGGATCTGCCAATCATTCCCTGGATTTGCCAGGATAAAAAAGGCAAAGGACCCCCTCCTTCCCTCCCTCAGCACCATCTCATGTGAGTGCTCTTGTAAAACAAATCACACAGAAAAACAGGATTTGGAGGATCAGGCTGGCTTGTTTCCAAAACACATACTCAGGGCAGAAAGCTGCAAGAGAAAGAAGAGGTATGGAGAGAAATGTGGTGGATTACTGCCCTGAGAAATCAACAGTGGGACAATTGGAGGGGAAAAAACCCCTGGCTGAGCTATTTAGGATAATTTATTGATATTATTTTACTGGGATAGTAAAGAGATAGATATAACCTACTGCAACTTAAATAAAACCAGGAACTGAGATGCACCTGAAGCTACCAACCAAAATAAAAGTGCATCACAGTGTAACTCAAATACTGACATCTTATTCCAAATATCAGAAAAAGTCCACACTATGGACTAAGCACTTCTGAAATGCAGTTTCAAAAAAACAAAGCTGCATTTTTGCTTTTCCAGACTGGGATAGATACAGGGAGGGAGGGGT
The DNA here is from genome assembly GCA_013396655.1 of Campylorhamphus procurvoides. Classification (NCBI taxonomy): domain Eukaryota; kingdom Metazoa; phylum Chordata; class Aves; order Passeriformes; family Dendrocolaptidae; genus Campylorhamphus; species Campylorhamphus procurvoides. The sequence continues at coordinate 10,457 of WBMV01004342.1, read as the reverse complement.
GGTGTGACTTATTCACAGCAAAATGGGCTTTTCTGTGCCAGGGCAGAGATATTTCTAGATATTTAACACACCCTGCAAAGCATTTGGGAGTGGTTTTAATGAATCTGATAAAACCCCCAGCCATATATTTTGAGTCTACTTACTCTTAATGAATTATTTTTATTTTAGTTACAGCTGTTTGTTTTTAAAAGATGCTTTTAAAAACTGAAGAATGATACATGCAGTGAACCTGCTATAATCCCATGAAAACATTTTCCCAAATTAGCCATTTATTTATACTCATTTAACCAGCATTTATTTCTTAAAATCTGCCACTACATTTGGCACGTGAATGTCTGTTTTGATGCTTGTTTCATGCAGTAATTTTCAGGCCACATAATGCATTACTTTAATATCTTCAGATTAGATTGCAATTAGATAATATGTTCAAATATAAACAAGGCACTTTCAGGGCAGCTTTCTTTGAGTGCTCACCTGATGGGAGTTTCCTCTGCAGACTATCAGAATATTTATTTCTGGAAAGGATTACATGAAATATCTTTTTCTCAATACAATATTCTTAAGGAGTGATTTAAAGTACAGCAGGAAAATGAATATAACACCTTAAATGTGGGCATGAGATGAGTGTGTCATCTATGATACACTTTAAAAATGTCTTTCTGAACCTCCACAATAATCACAAACTTATAAAGACAGAAAAGTTGGCTTATTTTAGAAGATATAATTAAATTTAGACACCTAAGTGGAATTATAGAAATTGCAAGCACGAACACAATTTTAAGCCCCTCTCTGACTCCTCACATACATTTCATCTCCCTGCATTTGGTACTCACTGGAGGGAACCTCATCCCAGAGCACAGGAAGGCCTATAAATGGCATCAGAAATGGGATTTTATTTTAAAATACATTTCCATAAGATAGAAATATCTCTTTCTGCACATTCCAGTTTTGTTTCATATTAGGTCCCTGCAATAATACAGTGTAGTAATGTGGTTATTAGTCTATTTATGCTTATTTCTTGGGCTGCATTATATACCTAAGAGCAGAACTCTTGGGCAATTTTATTTCCAAAAACTGAAATACTCCATCTTGTGATGTATCCCCAACTTCTCAAAGTTCAGCAGAATGGATATCGTTTTGAAACCCAGTGCACAAGATAAATAAAACCACTGCCTTGTTTAAAAGCTGAACAGAGATAATAGAACTACACTGAATTTTTCTAATTCAGTACAAGTACTAAATGCCTTTATTTGACAACAGCAGAAGACACACAATAACAGATCAAAGCTCTGAAATTCTAAATAACTAAGTCATAGCAAGTAATAAACTAAAAATGCACCAATTTAGGATTTCCCTTTGGTCAAAACCATCAGGAAGCAGTTTCACCATCCTATGAGGTTTTTTCAGTGTCAAAATGTTTTCTGTGATAGGAACATTGTTTGGTTCAGACAGGAATGTGAATTTGCCTCATTGTGAGGGGTTGCACTGGTGGCTGTGACACAACTCACACCCCATTGCAACACCACACTCGTCACACCAGTTATAAAACTATAACCACACTGGTTCTTCATTAAGAAACCCTCCACCTCTCTGTTGTCTCTCTCACCCAAAAGGTTTCAGCTGACAAAGAGGCACTTTCTGACAAAAATCAATATGCTAAATATTTTTAGCCATCCTCTCCATGGGTTCACACTCTCCATCTTTTCTCAAGGTCTGCAGTTATGTAGAGATAGAGCACAAAAATGAGACTGCTGAGAAACCCAACCCAGACACATTTCCCATCCTCTTTTGTCTTTGCCCATCTGTGTGAGGCAGGTGAGAGCTCTCAGGGAATCAATTCTGTGCACTAGAGGAGGTGGAACATTGCCAACTGAGGGCCCTGCAATGGGGCTTATATATCTACCAAATATCAATAGAAATACTGAGTTTTACAACATTATCATTTTTCTCCTCCTGCTGCTCTGGGCCATGGGATAGGAATTCCTTCTTCCCTCTGATTTTCCCATAGGAAACAGGCACCTCACCACTGCTCTCTTTGCTGGCATCCCCTCTGCTCCACAGGTGCCAAGCACATTGTCTCTGACAGTTTAGCTGCTTAACATTTCCAATTAATCCCAGAGCCACTGCTCCCAACCTGGATTTCACTTTGCTGGTTTGGACCTGATTAAGAACTTCCACGTGCCAGAGAGCTGCTGCTCTCACCCAAGAGGAGCCACCAGCCTGGAGGAAAGGTGCCATGTCTCTGCCTTGCTCCCGTGCTAAACATCCCCCACCAAGCCAAGAGGTGGCTCAGGTAGGAAGGATTAATATCCCCCAAAACCCACCACGTGACAGCCTTTCACAAGGGCTAAGGGAGCAGAAAGGCTTTCCTGGGGTTTAATTGCTTGCTGGGTAGCTGTGAGCAGCTCAGTGACCAACCACCACTCAGTTTGTCACTAAACCCAGCTGAAAGATGTGTAGTTCAGTCAGCTCCCATCGTCCCTTTGTCCCTCATGTGTCTGACATGTGGCTGAAGCCTTGCCTATTGTGCCTCCTCTTTTCTGGGAGAACAAAGGGGAGCTGACAATGAAGTGGCTGCCAGCCCATTGCCACAGTCCATATATCCACCCAGCTGTCATTGCACAGCCACAGCAGACGTGCTAGCAGGGGAGAACAAGTGGGCTTAGCTAACAAAACTACACCAGCACTTACAATACACATATTGCTATTAATACACTGTTAAAGGGAAGGGGAAAAAACCCCACATGTAACCCCGTGACCTCAGAAATCTCTGGGAGCAAAGAGCACTTAAAGAGCAGGCTTGGAGGGATTCCCTGCATGTCTCCTCTGCCTCCAGCTGTGCTGAGCAAGCACCTCACACCCCTGCTCTAAAAATAAGCAATTGTGTCATTCCCCAGGCATGCCCAGCACCAATATTTTCCATGCAGGAATGCCTCAGTGTGCTAAGGTAGCCAGGACTGCTCCTGTTGGGTGCTGACATGTCACGTCAGTGCAGCTCTTGTTTACAGAAGTGGCAGATTGTTAATGCGAAGGCAATTTCCTGCATTACAACAAAATCCCACGATAGATTTCAGTTGTTGAAAAGCTGGAATGAAGCAACAGCTCCCTGATATGGAAATGCCACTGAGAACTAAGTGGTAACTGCAACTAAATTTTATGAAGTAACTGAGCAAAAAAAAAAAAAAAAGGGGGGGAAAATGCAGCTCTCCATATGAAATAAAGTTTTCTCTTGAACTGTTCCTCACTTCCATCACAGATGGTGAAGAGGACACAAGGCTTGGATTTGTTGCTCCTGGTTCAAGTGAAGAAGAATGGAAATTCCCAGGACAGCTGCTCAGGGTTTAGCAGGTTAAGGTGAAATCTCAGAGAGAGCTCCTGGTGAGTTGCTCATTTGGCCTTTCAACGCATATGATTTGTACACCAAAATGCAAAAAAATGGGGAGAAATGGAGATTGTAAGTGGGACTGAGGTCACTTAGGACTTCTGATGCTCCCTTGGGGGCGTCATCTCAGCACTGCCAGTTTTCTTCCGTAGGATGAGAACAGTGATATTTCTCTTTAGGCTGGATATTGTCTCTTTGGATTGGCTTTAACATTTACACAGAGGCTCGAACACCCTGGGAGCCCAAGGGGGCTGGTGGAGCCTGGCCAGAACCAACCCAAATTGCTCTCCAGCCTCACAGACATCGTGCTGGGGGCCAGGGGATGGTGCTTCAGGTGCTTCCTCAGTGTCTCATTGCCAGAAACAGAAAAAGAAATAAAAAAAACCTTCATTAAAATAATTCTCAGGTTGATCCTGAAAATTTCTGTGTCTGGATAGGCCTTGGCACAGCAAGAAGCAGGACCCTTTCAAAGCTCATACTGCCTGGTGTGAGCTTCTCTGCTTCTGCTACAGCAAAAAAAAATCTGTTTTCCTCCTTGATTCTAACATCTCTCAATGTCATTTTGCTCTATTTTGGGGTTTTCCCTAACTGTTCTTTACTGATGATACTTAATTCAAAAATGGTGAAGTCAAAGTACACCATGGTAAAGAATATTATCTTGCAATAATCAAGCTACTACTTTGACAATGGAAAGCCCCCTTCAGGTGTGTTTCAGAAAGGGTTTTTCCAAGTTCTCAAGGCAGTTATAAAGTCAACCCCACTGCCCTAAAAGGAGGACTCATAATTGTCCTGAGGGGATTAGCATCTCTGCTCATGTTTCACACTTCTTACCAGGTTAAGTCCATCCTCAGCTGTGAGTTCCATTTTCCACATTTAAACCCTTCTCCTTCATGGCCCTGCCACCCTTTATTTGTCCAGGACGAGCCCCAACTATATATCACCTTTGTGGTTTCAGTAAACCCAATAAAAGGCTTTCTTTTCTTATCCCAAGCTATTTAAGACACACTTAAATAGAAAATGCTTTGTGCAAGAATGTCACAGTGCCCTCCTCAAACCCCAACAAAACATACAAGCACAGAGGTGATTTTCTTAACATTTCTCATCTTTTTCTACAGAGATTTGTTGCAAAACAAAGGTTGCTTCAGCAGGCTGGAATGGGGACTTCATAGCTTTTGTTTGAAGCGTGGAAAAGTGTAATTTTTCCCCCCCCCCAACAGTTGTTCAATAATGTGAATTGAGAGTACAAGTACCTATTTGAGGGTGAAGGAGAGTGAGAATGAGTCATTTAGCAGCTTGGATTTCCATGGGGGTCGATGTGATCATGACAAAGCCTTGGGACACAGGAAAGTTTGAAAGACCATTTCATAGCCTACCAAACAAATGACACACTGGTTGGAGCCACACCAGTTCATCCCAGCACCAGGTATGAAGGAGTCCCTTGGGGAAGCAGAACCATCACTGGTGCTGGCTCAGCTTTACCTGTAGCTTTTCCCACAGGTAGAGCAAAGGGAGAAGAGGAGAAGGGATGAATTAATGAAGAAGAAAGCCTTTGATACCTTTTTACAATCCCTGGTGACAGGGCCTTGCTGCTCCTTAGGTTTATTGGTTGTGAATTCGGGGTTGTTGCTGCTGTCGTGATTGGTTTGCATTTGTTAGAGCAGCACGTTAAAAGCCCGCAGTCATACAGATCCAGCAGAGGTCAAACAAATTGTTTGCATTTTTGCTGTAAAAGGGGAGTGAGGGAGAGTGAGACAGATGGTAAATTGGCTGCTAGGAAGCAGAGCTTGAACTTTTTCAATCATGTCTCCCTCTTAACTCACAGCTGGCGAAGCTCTCAGTTCTGTGGCAGGTCTTTCACTGGGCAGATCAAATCCAGCAGCACAGAAAACAAAACTCACCAGGAGCCACACAGGGGGAGAAATTATTTCCTAATAAAACTACAAAGCCCAGAACAATAACTGGGCACCACTGACATGTATTGTTGGCCTTTCTCACAAGCTCTTTATAAGCCTGGTTAAAGAACAGAGATGCAGTTGTCCTTTGATGTCCTCATTCAAAGGACTGCACACCCGCTTCCACCAGAGATAAGCTGGGCAAGGGGGAGAGGAGAGCCTGAAACACAACTGAAAAGGCTTGGCAAATAAATATTTTGTTCTACCTCTGTATTTCTGGAAAGATACAGTCACAGAAAGTCGGATGCCATTCAAGCAGAGCTGCTTTAAGCCTGTGGCAGCCACTTCACATCCAAGAGCTTCTTGGGAACTCACTGGCAGTTCAGCAAGGGATATGTAGAGGTAAACACAGCCTTTTTGGGGGCATCAGGGTTAGCCCCACTTAGAGCCTCCCCAGAGATGACCTTTCCCTGACCAGCACACCACTGGTGCTTCCCAAATCCTCTCTGGTGGCTCCTCATCTGGTGCCCAGCTCTCCCACAATGAGCTGGGGCAAAGCTCACCTCTCACCTCAGCACCAGCTCTCACACAGCTAAATACCCACCAGACACAGGGCAGGAGCAGCTTAAGGACAACCCCTGAGTAAATCTCTGGGGTTTTACCACAGTGACAAGTGTCTGGAGGTTGCATGACCAAGAAAAACACAGCTCTATCCCCACCAGGTTTGCAGTGGGACATTGTTTTGTGCCCCTTCTATGAGGCAGCAGCTTTTGGCAGAGGTGCTGGAGGACATAACGTTTGAAACAGTTAAATCTACCAAAGATCCTCTGTGAGAGCCCTAAATTCCATATTTAAAAGCAATGTAAACACTTAGCAGCCAAGAACCAGATGCTCTTGAAAACTCTGCTCCACCTCATTCCCTGAAAAAACCTGGCAATTGCAACATGACCCACTAAAAGTAAGCTTTGGTTTGGAGTTTGCTGCTGCAGAATCAAGAGACATTCCAGTTTGGCTCCTCCAAGGTCAGATGTTAAATGTGTGCCAGACCTAAAAGTTGCACCCACATATCCCAAGCTCTGACCTTTCACAGTGAGCTCACCTCTCCTCAGAGAGGATGTTGGTCACAGCATGTGAAGATGCTTCACGTTTATTCCCACGCCATGGTTGAAACTTGATTTTGAAAACTCTTCACGAATAAGGTCAAGTTTCCCAACAACACAGGCCAACCAAACAGTTGTTTCAGTGTTTTCAGCGTGTCTAGACACCACGTGGTGATGAACACCAGCGTGCTCCCATATGTGCTGGGAAGAGCAGAGCCCAAAATGTGATAGAGGTACAATGGAACGACTTTGGAAAAACACAAGAAAAGTCAGAGAGAGAATCAGGGGCTTTCTCATGTCCTGTGTGAGCCCCAGAAGCACCCAATTAAGAGAACAATTAAGAGTGAGGCACCAACCACAGTTTCTTTGTGAGGATCACTGTGAGGTGCTGCCAAAACATCAGACTCCCTTGATTCCAAGCACAGGCTGGCAGAAAGGCTGTTCCCAGGAGCACCCACAGCGAGTTCCCCAGTTCCTGCAGGCTTTGGAGCACAATGGCAATCCTGTTAGAGCCAGGAACGAGGGCTGCGAGCTAAAGCACTCAAATTTTATACTTCCTAAACAACAGGCAGGAAGGGGAAACGGCAGATCCTGGAAGAGCTGTCAGAGGCAAGGAATGCACTGTGTAGTATTTCTGCTGCTGGGACCCTGCTGGGAGCCGGGTGCTCCGTGCCAGCACTGACAGGTATGCCATGGGCTCTGCTCATCCCAAAAGCAGCAGCAGCCTGCTCTTGAAAGCCAGTCTCCCTCTTCACGAGTCTCACATGGTCAGACACGCACTGCAGAGAGTGTTAGCTTTATGATTAGAGCTGTCTGCTGTGAGACACATTTTAAAATTCATGACCTTCCCCATCAGGGTTCAAAACCGGACCGGCCTGAAGATGAAAGACTGGCTTAGACTCCCGCTGTAAGCTGCTTCCCTTCTTTCCTCCCCCCAGTATTTCTCCTTCAGCATTTACTTCCAATTATTTTACAGACTCTGTTTTCCATTAGCCGTGGTTTTAAAAAATTGCTAATGAATGGAGGTAAATTAAAGTTGGTCGGTATCTGAACCAAGCACGTGTTTCAACTTTGCAGTCGTGCCTGACTATCAAAGGTATCTTCTTTTGTCAGGTAGAAGATGCTCTGGGAAGGCTGCAGCTGGCCCAAAGAGATAGAGCTGAGTTTTGAAGGAAAGAAAACAAGAGGGAGAGTGCTTTGGTTGGCTGTGAAAGAGGTATTTGCAGAGGGATTGGCCATAATGCCAGTGAGATGAAGGAAGGGCTGGAGGAGGGGGGAGAAGAGAGGAGGAAATGCAAACCCAACCACAGCACACGCATTGGCACTTGCAGAGTCCTGGAGACTCTGCCAATGGAAATTAGAGGAATGTGTTTGCTCCTTGCCACAATTAGAAGCAACCAAACTGAAAAAAAAATACTCCTCTCAGTGGGATTGTTGTCATGAATTGTATTTTACCACTCTAACACACTCCCACTGCTGGCTTTTTCTCAAGGAAAATCCATGAGAATAAGAATGCATTTTCATAATTTACACTCCGAAACCCAGGATGTTTCTGCCAGTTCCCAGCAACTGCATGAATCGTGTTTCCTAGTCAGGCTGGCCAGCAAACAACAATTCATTTCACGAGGCACTTGGGGACTGCAAACAAGGCCTTCCGAACACAAAAAGGGGATTCTCACTAAATCTAAACCACGTGGGCCCACTCATCGCCAACCACCCAGCAGGGAAGTGGCTGCACACGCCTGCCAGCCTTGGCAGAGCTGGCCAGGGCACAGGGCTCAGCAGAGAGGGATGTCCTGAGCCAGGGGCACGCTGCACATCACCCTGGGCAGCACTGCTGCTTCTCTCCTCCCTGGGAAAAGTCCCCAGCCACTGCTGGGCTGCCTCTCACCAGCCACCTGCATGTGCCTTCCCAGTGTTGCCTCTCCTCTCACACCCTTTACAGGCCTGGGCTCACCCCAGGCACAGCATCACCCCTTCTTGGCCAGAGAATATGGCCATGCCTGTCACCTCCTCCTAGGACAGGGTGGGGAGAGCTCAGTGGTGACACTGGGCAGGGGCCCTCAGCACCCCTAAAACAGCCTCCTCCCTTGAGATGATGCAGTGCAGAGCCATGCACAGCCCATGGAAACAGCAGTAAATCTCACTTTCACTGGATTTACCCATTGCATGAAAGCCATTACACATTCCCCTATCATCAGCTTCACTCTCTGCATTGCTGCTGATGAAGCAAATCTTGACAGACAAGCTCCATTACCCTTCTTAAACCCAGCAGCAGTAAACTACCCATAGATATCTCTAGACAGCCTAGCAAGGTGCATGGCCATCCCAGCCCCCCATCAGTGTTGCATGGGGGAGAGCAGAGAAATGTCTCCATGCTGGCACTGGACCCATGGAGATTAGCAAAGCCTTTGTCCTGCTAAGTAACTTGGAGAGAAACCATGGATAAGTCACCCCCATGAGAACCCAGGCAGCAAAAAGTGCCTGGTGCCTGACCCTTGCACTCTGCTTAGCTGCTTTCAATGGCACAAAGCCTCCCATGTGCATCTCTTGGCCTTGGTCACTGGTATTTGCAGAGCCTTGGCAGGGTAACCAGTATTTTTTTAGCCCTACAACTAGCAGTGTTTCTTCCCTCTCATCCTTTAAAACCCAGCCCTCGTGATTCCCACTGGTTTCCAGCCCTCCAGAGATGCCAACAGGACATGCCTGGAGGATGAGAAGTGCGTGGCTGTTTTAAAACACCAAGCAGAGCAAGCCTTTAAACACTGCTCATCTACTTAAAGTCAACAGCCATCACCAGTCCCTCCTCTTCCCAGAAAGGGCACGTTCTGCCAGTTGGTGCCAAGGGTGGCACTACCCCCGGGGTAGGTTGAGGATGGAGATGAAGTTCTGTCCCTGCATGCCTTTTTCTCTTTAATAAACAAATGTTGGAGTTAATTATAGTGCCTGGTTTTGCTGTCTTGACTTCTCACAGCATGGTTGGAGGTGGTATGGAGAGAAAGACCCAAGTTTCCCAGCACAAGGTGGATCAGGGTGGACCAAGGGAATGGTGCACAGAGATGTGTGTCAAGAGAAGAAAAGGAAGAGTGTGATATGAGCCACTGCCAGGCCATTCCACCCTCAGATTCACATATTTACCAAAGCTGGGCCAAACTGGGGATGTGACAAGTGACAGGATTGAGGGACACACCATGCCTGGTTGCTGGTGCTCCTTAGAACTGGCAACAAAACCTCAGGATCCCCAAATAAAATGCAACTGAAATATACAGGGATAGTTTGCCTTGATGTTTGATGTGTGAAGGGTAGTAAAGAAACACCCACAAAACACGCTCTTTCAGTTCCCAAGGCTTCTTTTCAAGTGCCTATTACTGAAAAAGTCTGGCTTCTGGGAACAGTGGGAATTCTCCTCTGTTCCTCAGAGCTTCTTGCAGTCCTTGAAGGTAAAAAAAAAAGTCCTTAGATGAAGGGAATATCCAATTTCTGTCCTGTAGAATAGCTATTCTAGAACAATCTGAGACACATCCAGTTTCTGGCACTGCTGTGGCTCAGAATTGTCCATTATTATTTTTGGCTTCCATACTGGCCCACCACAGGGTGTGTGCTTTGACTAGAGACACCTGCTTGTTCCACACTGCTATCTGGCAGAGGACAACCTGCTGGATTTCCCCCCTCCTTTCAAAGTGCTCTTCATCAAAGCCCAGGATCCATCCCAATGATGCTGCTGCAAACAGTGCCAAGACAACAATTCTCATGTTGTTCTTTTGGGTTGTAGCTTTACAGTGTCCCCAGTTTGGTGTGGGGTAATTGGGTTGGGTTTGTATCAAGGTAGTTGACACAAAGGGGACATCCCTAACAGTGGGACTCCTCAGGGACAGGATTTTCCTTAGGGATCCAGCTAAAGAGAGGGTAACTACAGGCAGGGAGCAGCCCAAACTCCTGGCAGCAAGCCTACAAAAGCCCAGATCCAGCAGTCATCCAGGAGAATGGCCAATGCCATCATCTCACACCTCCTGATGGAGAGGGACAAACATCTGACATCCATGAACTTGGAGCACAAGTCTCAGGAAAGGAACAGGAAAGGAT